>VYYJ01003771.1:0-15447 GCA_021029165.1 Cyphoderus albinus
AATACAAATAAAAGTGTTTGCGCAGCTAAGAAAGAAAAACAAGAAGGTTTTTATTCCTTCATCACCAACATAATGGTTTTAATAAAAGGATGTGAAAGGATTCGATGCGTATGATTAAAGAATTTTCTGATTGTTTGAGTTCTTTGAGACATGTTAGTACATATGTATATACATGAATGAACCCGTGTGGCATAAATGTACCCTTCATGAAAGTCCCATTCCATATTTGCCGTTTAATTCATCAATCAAATGTCAATCAAACAATAACATCCTCAGCCGAAGCAACTGATAATCTTAAAATTAATTCCCATCTTTGGGATACGTCAAGGACATCATTAAAATAGATTTCGAAAGGATGAATTTTAAATACTTTGATGGATTGATTGAATTCATTAGATTGGGTAAATAAAAATTAAATGTAATCGCGAAAATAAAAATGCACGCATTATATGAACTATGTAATTGTAAGATACGACAAACGACAATACAAAATACAATATACATAGAGCACAATTAACTTTGCTTACCGCTCTCAACATGTCTTGAGCTTTTGTCATATTTAAGTTCCGAGCTGGTTTGAATAAAAATTAGTTTAGTTTAGTAAAACTGAATAATTGATTGAAAATGAAACAGTAATATCACATTACCCCGTTTATTAAAAATAGAGTAGAGTACTAAAAGGATTGTGTGTATGTATACTAACCTCGGAGAAATCGAATGAGTATTTCATCGTCTTGTTTCAAATCTTTACAAGCCTCCCTCAACTGCATTGATAGGAAAATATTTGATTAATGGTATTTATAGGCTTATTCCGGTGCTTATGTATTTATGTCAGAAATATTAAAAAACATTGTTTGTTGAATGCTTTACTTACCTTGTTCAGACAATCAGTCTCCTTCCCTTCTAAAGCGGCCATTTTGTCTTCTAAAAATTATAAATAAATGCTATATTAGTCAGTCACACAAGAAGACAATTTGACCAACAGTGGACAAGTAAGTTTCTTCGGATAAATTGAAGTCTATAAGAGAGTAATAATAAGTTGAGTAACTCAATTTTCAATTTGGAACTTACTTCAAATTGGGGGTTTAATGAAACGAGGAAAACAATTTTTTCCTGTCTCGACGTCTTGAATGAAGTTATGAAAGTCTGCGGCTGGCTCACAAACTAGAAATATGTTAAAAATTAAAACACTTCACAATCAGTCACCTCACTATTTATTGTGCGGCTGCTCCTCAGCACCCTTTATAAACTGTACCGTTCATCAAGGGCTATAGTTTACAAAAATGTTTTTTCTTTCTGAAAAAAATTATTATTCATTCAACAATCTCAGCATGCGTTTAATAAAGTACCTGTATATTGAAATAACTTGTAGAGTTAAATGTCATCACAGCTTGACAGCCTGAAGAAAACTGTGGATCCCACGCTTCGGGGAAGGTATATAAATGGAATATATTCATACATACATGAAGGTGTGAGTGAGTTATATTATGTGAAATGAGCAGAAATAGCCACATTTATGTATGAATCATGCGTCAGTGTCAGCAAAACAAATAAAAGTACAACGAGCTTTATAGTACGACAGCACTCGAATTAAATCATCATCATTTCTATTTATCTAAAACCAATATAACCGCAACAAAATCCTCTCACTACAATTTAAGTCGTAGATAGTTATATTAAACGTAAAATGTAAAAGCTAGAGCTATAATTTATTTATCGATACTAGTGATTGTGTCTAAAGCGGTGTCCCTTAAGAGCTGCCTAATTGACATCGACTTCGGAAAATAACTCTTTGATAATCATTGGTATTGAACATTAGGTATCTATATTAATAACTAAAGATAGCAAATCTCTGATTATTATTGTAAGCTGTAGTGTAGCTATAAATATAGCCGGACCTAGGAGCTATCCCTTAAGTTCTTGAAATGGTGAATCTTTATTTTATTATTGCACTGTATGAGTATGAGACAAGAGACAAATATATGGGGGCCCCATAATGGGGCAAAGACGCGAGAAGCCAGTCAGAGAGTATGAATTATGATTGCAATGAACAAAGAAAAGAGGGTGGATGGGGTAGGGGTAGAATTAAAATATAAAATTAACTCTGATAATCAAATGCGCAACAATCGATCCTTATAGAAGCTACAATGCTACAACAATGGAATGCTTTGCGTAGTATTAAGGCAATTAATTCCCTGATAGAGAACTAGTCATTTATATAAAGCTTTTGTTTTCGTGAGTGAATATTCTGTATGAAAATATCTAATGGGTTGCATTGCCACTTCGCTGGTTGTTTTGTTGATAAGCTTCCAAAGTCTCACATAATTAATTTACTTTACGTATCAATGACTTGGACGGACAACACTATTACAAAATCCGGCATCCCTTAGTTATGAAGGTTACAATGCAAATGATCAGTACGAAAACTTTGATGATGCAATGGAACTATAAATAAAGTAGTAACGATCGAGTAACTCAATGATTACTAAATAATGTAATTTTGAAACAACCATTTACGCCTGTACTGAGCCTGCAAGTAAGGCTAATTGCTTCTAATACTAATCTAATATTTTGTAATAGAAAATTACTATTTTTGGCATCCTTAAGATCATAGCGAAAATTTTAGTAAAAAAGCTTAGACATATATGTATGTAAATAATAATTATACTAGGCAAGTTTATTTTCTGAAGATCAAGTTCAGAGGTGCAATTACAGGGTAATTTGTAATGTGAACCTTCACAGGTAAAACTGTCACATGTGAAGCAGTAAGAGTCATAAGTATTCTATTGACTGGTGGCATGGCGTGGTAATTGAATAATGACGAAATAATATGAAAGCAAAAACAGTAAATGCAACTTGATGGATTTGCCCTTTCGTCCTCGTACAGTTAAATGAGCACATCAGATGCAGAATTAAATGATATAATAATAAATAGTATAATTCTAGTTGCTACCTGCATGCATCTTTTAATCTTTTTATTTAGACAATTTCTTATATATATTTTTTCCATTGAGCCAATCAGGGTCACTGAGTCGCGTTATCTGTAGTTCATATAGTTCATCAATCATCATGGTTCATCTTGATTGCTCACCATTATTGCATATATCACAGAAAAGCGATCTCCTAATGGTAATATCTACCCATAGCATTAAACTTCTAAGCTTTTAAAATAAATAATCTCAATCCAACACACGTATATCGAAAATTGTGCAGATCCACTCAACCATCTCAGTTTTAATGATTAAACCGTTTTTTAACGGTTATTGTTAAGTTGTAACGAAAATATTTGTCACATCATGGGACTGTCAGTACTCCGGACATTGAAAGAGTTTAAAAAAACGTTATCTGGTGTTCAGTGTTCGAGAACGAATGGCTCATTGTTTGCGAAAGGACAGATCCAGAACGTCCGGGTTATTGAGACAAACTTGTTAGACAAAACAATGCTCATGCCAAAACCTCGAATCAGTATGACTAGAAATGAAAGATTTCCATTTTGCACCGTTTATGTTTAAAAAATTCTAGGATCTCCATGGATCAGCATAATATTATGTGATATGCATGTTTCTAACATAAGATAAGATAATCAAAATCAAATCCCCTGTAATAATCTTCGACAACTTATAACAATAAAATAGTTTTTGGTTTTAAAGCAGCTACCAACCTACCTATCTATTATCTGTCACGCGTCGTGCTAAACTGAGATAAGAACTTGATCGCGTATGCAAAACGTTATTTAGCAGGCGCATTCTAACATTTCTACTCATAAAAGTCATAAATCACCTTGCAGAATGGGACTAATTCTGCAAAAGGTGAAAACTTGTTGCAATTTTAATAAGAAAAAGGAACGCTCTGCGGAAAGTTCACTTTTAGACATCAAGACCCCGCCTGCACTGCATGGTAAGGGAAAGTATAATTGCGCACGTTCCAATGTACAGATTTAGAGTTTTTATACATGTTTGCTAAAGTTAACTACTATTGATATCAGACCATCTGAAAGGATCTCTGGTAACGATTCCGTCCTCAAAAAAGCATGAGTCATCAGCAGAAGCACGAGATGCGGGCAAGGTAAGAACACCTTCCCTATCAACCAGCAACTTATCGAACGCCAATGCACATGCACCTGTTCCCACGTCAAACGATGGACATGGAGACCTCTCCGCCACCAGGCTGGTAAAAGCGGAACAGCTCGAAGAAGAAATCAAGCACGTATCAGCGGCACATGTGCAAAACGATACCGTGACCTTAGTAGCGGAGATTCGCCCCCCTCCGCCTCCCGATGCATTTCCAAGTTTCGTGACTGCTCCTGTTGAAGAGATGCACAAAAAGTTGTTTATTGATGTGTTCCAGTTGCTTCTGGACGAAGGAATTTTCTTCAACTCAAAGCGCAACCGCGCTCGTGCCCCTTATGAATTCGTGGCTCCGGAGGAACTCCGTAAAAATATTGACCTAGACCTTCCCAAGTATCCTGTTAACCACACCCAACTACTGCACCTTATCAAAGGGATAATTAAATACCAACCTCATCCGAGCCATCCGATGAATCTGAGACAGAGTGTGAATGGCCTTGACCCCTACTCCTGCACATCGGATTTAATTTCAACTTGTACCAACAGCAATACAGCGATGTTCATCATTTCCACTGTGCTAACGCTTCTCGAGCGGGAAGTCATCCGGGCGATATGTCAACTTGTAGGGTACGATGCTAAGGGGGATGGACATGGCACCATTACGCCTGGCTCGAGTATGGCGAATGGCTTTGCAATGGCAATCGCCTTGAGAGAGAAATTCCCTGCCATTAAAAAAGAAGGATTATCGAGCCTGAAGCATCCTTGTTTTTTTGTCTCGGAGCGAAATGCAAGCGTTTATAAAAAGTGTGCAATTTTTCAAGGCTTGGGGACTGACAGCATTGTGACTGTGAACGTGGACTCCCATGACAGAATGCTTATTGACGATTTGAAGGGACACATACAAGGAGCGGTTTCCAGAGGTTGGGTTCCTTGTATGGTAGTGGGCACGGCTGGAACATCAGTTACCAGAGCTGTAGACCATTTGAACAAAGTGGCAGATATCTGTCACGAGTTCAACCTTTGGTTTCATGTCGATGGCACTTATGGAGGAGCTCTTCTCTTCTCAGACGTCCAGAGGGTGAAGTTAAAAGGGATTGAGCGCTCAGACAGCTTCACATGGAGTCAGCAGTATCTATTGAACGTGGCGACCACCTGTACATCGCTCACCTTACCACCTCGTCACAACCGGAAACTTAATCTGACATTGGCAGTGGGAGAGGGGTCCGGGTATTCGATGCATCCTCTGTACGACTCGAAATACGACAGCTTGCAAAGCACAATGATCTCCTGCAGACGACCGGAAATGTTTAAATTCTGGATGCAGTGGAAAGCGAAAGGAGCCAAGGGTTTGGGGCAACATGTGGACTGCCTTTTCAAGAACGTCGAGACCTGCTTGGAGGAAATGAAAAAGCGAGAGGGCTTTGAGCCCTTATTTGACCACTTCGAAGGAACCAACGTCTGCTTCTACTACATTCCACTCCCATACAAAACCATTCCTCAAGGATCCGTGGAATATGTGGAAAAAATTAGCAAACTGAATGTCACATTGAAAAAGTTACTTCTTGTTAAGAGATGCATTAATTTGAACTACAACGAAATACCAGGACATCCGACATTTCTGGTTCTTGGACTGCATAATTCTGTGCTCACCAGAAGAGAAATTGTTTACGCCCTCGACAAAATCAAGACCTTCGCCGAGCACATCGTGAATCCTAAATATACTCATGAGCAACTTCGGTTTAATTCCGAGCTTCTACGAAGAGGCGTGGTTTAGATTATTTATTATTTTGTACAGAATCATTACGAAATTAAATTGGGCAATATTTTTGGTTCCATTATATCTATTACTTACGACTCAAGATCAAACCCCAATCCCAGGATCTCTTACTTAAACTAAATTGCAATTATGATGTATATATAAATTGGACAACTGACTGAATTCAAATCGCCAAAATAAAAATGATTTCCAATAGCTATTGCCTTGATGTTGATAATGTAAGATTTAATCAGGGAAATAAATGGGAAACAATCATTATAATTACAGAAAATATTACCACCGTCTATCATTCATTGTTAAAGAAAAAACTAAAATAATTAAAACTAAATCTATCAATACCACGGTTTAAAAAATGCATATTTATCCAATAGTAATAGTAAATACAGTAAAATAAGACGATTGAAGAATTGATGCAACCTCTTAAGCTCCAGTTGTAGTTCCAGTCGCGGAAGCAGCAGCAGTAATACCATCTCCTTTCTTTCGCTTTCGAGTACCTGGCTTATTCTTCGGATGTGGCACCTTTCCATAGAAAGCTAAGATTTTAAGCTGAAAAAATATGGAAAACATTCGTTCAAAATAGGAATTTATGGCTTCAATGCAGTATTATTTAGGTTAATTAGCTTACTCGGGGGACATTTACGAATGTTGTATAGTGACGAAATTCGACTTCGTCCAACAGAAATGTCCATGTGCCATCCAGGAACCGGTAGGTATGAAGCTTGGACGCTTTAAAAGTAATGCGTGTCTTCAAACGTTGACTCAATTCAAAAAGTATGGAACGATCGAATGTGCACAGTATTTTATCTCTCAAGCTATCCGGAAGTCTCCCATCGTGTCGCAATTTATCCAAAGTCTGAATTAAGACTTTTCCAAGGGTTGTTTCACGATACTTTGTTGTCGGCTGATGAAAGAAGAGCTTATCGAAAATATTCCCATCTGCAGTCGGCTCCGCCGGAAATTCCTCCTGTGGTTGTTGACCCATAGCCATTTCGGCCTTTTTCTAAAAGTGAAATTTGAGAATAATACCGTTTTAGTCACCTTAAAATGTTAAATGCACCCAAACCTAACAACCAATTAAAACGCTTCCATAAACCTACAACCTAACCGAAACGAATCCAACCATTATGTTACAATTAGAGACCCAAAATTAAAATGATCGTACCCAAGAGTTTGTTTACCAATAATTATTCTAACTTACAAATTAGCGTTAATTCAATTAATAACACTTCTATTTTTTACACAAGAAAAAAAAACGTAACTCGTAAAGGGAAATAATCTTGCTCTGACTTCTTTCCAACTTTTTGACAAAGAGTAGAGAGACTTAACTTTAGTCACTAAGTTTTGCCCACGTGCGTGCTACGCACATATTTCGCCGCATTAAATAATAGGAAAAGGTCCAATTCCGAAGAAGCGTCGTTTTAGTGGTTCAATTTCAATTGTACATGAATTTTGAATGCAAGTTTTGACTTTACTGTGTGCGAAGAATAATCTCGCCTCAAAGTAACTTTTGCATATATTTAACAACTATAAAAATAAGTTTTACAATTTTTACCTTGATATGCTAATTATCAGCACAATCAATGGTGTAGCAGTAGTCTGCGGCCTGCGCGCATGGTTTGGCTACTTTACGCTTTGGCTACTCGCAGAGACTTTCATGTCGCTGAGACGTAATTTCTAATTTACGTAAATAACTTGTGTTGTATTTAATCATGTATGCAAATTTTCATTTTTACATTTCTCCATTCGAATTCTTCACTCGCTTCAAGAAAAGCTTGCATGAACAAAAAAGTCCAGCTATGGACTTTCGTATTTTTTGTGTGCACTTTTCTCTGACATCTGAAGGAGAGGTTTTCTTCGTTTCTTTTTGTGACCACGTGATGCAAAGTTTAATTACTTAAGATGACTATTAATTTAATTTAGGAATTTATGTAGCATAAATTAAGCTTAAAAAGTGGGATTCGGATAAAACAAAAATTCAAGAAAATGTCATTCACGCAGATATTATGCTATGGAATTTGCATTGCATTATGATATTAGTGTACTTTGAGCCTCAAAGTTTGAGGTTTGAGAATTCGAAGAGAAAGAAAGTTGCTCTTTTTTACTCTGCAAAAATACATCCATTTTTCTACCTTTTCTCCGTATTCCATTACAACTCCGTCATGATGATGATGAGAGTCCATATAAAATATTATTGCTCTATGCTCTCTACTTTTGTACCTTCTGCTTATGAACTTGAACTTGAGTAGGTATCTATTTTTATCTATTATACACTCAAATTCTCGTAAATCATATGAGAATATATCCATTCTATTCTCATTCTAATAAAAGGTAATAATGTTCATCTTTATTACTTGTTTTCCACTTCACTTTAACAGCAGTTTGTGTCCTTTGTTCCGTGCGCAATTAAATTAAGCAGTTTGATCGCAACATGGCATGTGACGTGAGGAAGAGGGGAAGTGAGGAAGTGAGGAAGAGCAGGCTGACGGAACGGAATCATTCATAATTTGTGCATCCAGCAGATTTAGGTGCACCCGGCTTGCACAAAACTGCTTTAATGTTTATAAGCAATTAAATTAAGCAGTTTGATCGCAACATGGCATGTGACGAGCAGTGAGGAAGAGCAGGCTGACGGAATCATTCATAATTTGTGCATCCAGCAGATTTAGGTGCACCCGGCTTGCACAAAACTGCTTTAATGTTTATACGTATTAAATTACGTTTCACTTGTCTCCAGTAAATAATTTATTAATGTAAGTTCATTCCTGTGTAAAATAATACAACAAAATTTTATTCAAAGTGAATAGAAAGTTTTTTGATCGGTTCCGAAGGAATGTTTGGATTGGAATGTTATAATTTATGTGGCATAATCACTGGATAATTGTTCAGTCAGGATTTATTAACTGTTCTTCGTACACTGTGTTAATATTGAAATTCTGAGAATCTTATAAAAACCGTGTTATTTGATTGTGTTGTGTAGGTAAAAAGGGGTGTTTGACACAAAAGCGGGGAAATCGAGGGAAGGAAAGGAAGTGTTGAAAAGTCTTAAAACTAAAAAGTCTGATTTACAAGGACTCAGGACTCAGATCTTGCTTCAGCGAAGTGAGTTTATGGGGGAATACGACTTAATAAGGTAGGAATAATTAAGCAATTTGATTTTCTTACTTGGCTAGATGAGGCGTGTATGTGTATGTAAATAATTATAATAAAAACTTGATGAAACTTTACACAAAAGGTGTTGTTAAGAACTAATGAAGGAGTTGGTTAATTTTTGTGATTTGATTGCTTCATTTCACTACAGGAAAAGGAAAACGTCGATTTAATAAAGAAAAGAATGACTACGGACCCTCCTCCAGCAGAATTTGAAGATGTTCGCATTGACAATTTTCAGAGTCGTCTTCCAAGTGACATTTGCACAAGAAAGGAGATTTTTGACGAGGTTTTCTCGCTCGAAACATGGAAAACCGTGTTGAATTCGACACAGAGGGATCGCATTTTGGTACGTAGACGAATTACTGTGTAACCGAGTGTATTATGATTCATAATTTATGAACAATTTGAAAAATTAAGCTGGTTTATGGTTTATTCTTGGAAACGTATACAAAACTAACCATTATTTTAATTGTTTGTTGCAGAAAATGCTTCCCCCGGCAGTATTAAAAGTTCCTGGTGCTGCAGAAAAGACCATTGAAGATCTCTTTTCAAAAAATCTCAAAAATTTCGATTCAAATCCACTTGACACGTTCTTTGACAAATTGGCCAACGGACACTATGACCCTGAGGTAGTTAAAACGAAATCAAGCATTGTTCGTGAGTGGAGAAGGGACTCATTGCGGCGTGGGAGGAGTTATCACACAAAATTGCTTCAAGACCTTGTGATTTCGAGAGAAAAGCATCTGGGTAAACTTGCCCCTTCCCCAGCATCCCTGAAGAGGAACGGCAAAAAAGGAACAGGGTGTATTAATGATCCCAACGTTATCAGTGCTTCATCAAAGAAGAATGGCAAATTCGATCTGACAAATAACAATCACAGTTCTGCTAATATTAATGGGAAAACTGATGGTAAAGGAGATGCTAAAATACCGACTGGCAAAAGCAAAAACTTCCGGACCTGCAAACGGCACCAGTCGTAATCAAAACAAATCAAATCCTGGCGATCAAGGCAATAAAGCGAAGCGCGGCAGGTCGGAAGTGTCTGTGTTATCTCCAACAAATCAAGTTAAGGAAGGGCCAGCGAAAAAGAAGCCGAAACAAAGCTCAGCAACGAAAAGTAAAGGATCAAATACGAACAAAAAAGCCAAAGGCATTGTAGTAGTAACCACGTCACAGCCATCGTCAGCAACACCAGCAACAAATTTTTTAAATTCTTCACTACTACCTGGAACGAACTCAGGGGGACAATCTTCTTCGTTATCCCAAATTTCGAATTCTTCCTTACTACTTGGAACGTTGACTGGAGGGTCTTCTCATTTTGACCCTCCAACGCTTTCTCTATGTTCCTCTTCGTCAACAACACCCACGAGTCTTTTAGAAAGCCTAACATCCCCCATTAACCCGTTACCTCCTCCGGCAGTTTTAAGCAACAGCAGTAGCGAAACAATTACGTCTGGAGTTCTGGGCAAGCAGTACCCAAGAATATTCCCTAGTCCAATTCTTTCATCTTCATCAGTTTCATCAACGCAATCCCCTACATATTTACCAAGCCCTGTACAAAGCTCTCCTATTTTGGCATCTCAGCTTCAAGCACCTTCTCCAATATCCGTGAATCTTAGCAGCATAACAGGCGGAAGTCTAACCTCGTCAAGAAATGGCAACATTACCAGCTCACCTTCTCATTCCAGTATTACACTAAACTATACACAGGCTCCGCTGCCAATGGCTCCATCGGCCACCGTCACTTCTCAGCAAACAAATACAGGCTTACTGGATGAAGAAAGTTCCTCTGACGAGTTTGAATTTGAAGCGATTGAGCCTACGATCGGATTTGGTGGACCGTCAACAGCAAAGTCCAGCGCCAATTTAAAGTCCTCTTCTCCGGCTTCTGGATCCGCCTTCAAAAAGGGAACTGGAACAATCTCCAGTCAGGAGCTGGCAAACATTCAAAAATGTTCTCTACTTACAAACTGTCTGACGCAGCCGTTACCGCCAAACTCTTCAAACTCGGTGTCTGCTGCTTTGGCAAACAACATTTTAACATCCACACCAGTCCCAACGCCAATAGTTGCCCAAGGTGGTACTCAACCAGCCGTGTATCAAATCTTGCAGCAGGGGCAAAATCAACAGCCGAAGATTATTGTCACCAGTGGTGGTGTTATGGCTAATTCATCTGCTACCACTCAGCAACAGCTTCAAAGATTTCTTTCATTACCGTCGTCCTCTTCACCTGCCCAAACTCAGAAAGGCATTGCTCAACAGCATCAGTTGGGAGTATTCCAATCTCAACAGAAAAACCTGGCACCATCGTCGTCGTCACAAGCCGCAGTCGACGCTCAGACGCTCGTCAACTCGATTATGGCGTCGTCAAAAGATCTCTTGGCAACTTTCGGTGCTTCCATTTCGCCAGCCGGTGGTGGTACTTCCGGTTCAACTTCTCTCAATCAAAAGCAGCAGCAGCACTCCACTTCAGTACTGCCCATAACGGTAAATTTGCAAAACGTTCCGCCGTCAGATCACCAAACTCAATTGAAGTCAACTACCTTCCTTCGCGAAACTGCCGTTGGGTCTACTTCAGCACTTCTTTCACGGTCACAAACACTTACTGGTGCAGCTCAGACGCAGCAACTTTTAGCTTTACCATCTCAATCACAATCCATAGTCGTAGGTCAAGGCTCATCTTTAAATACTCAAAGTTTACAATTACCTTCCAGTATTTTGTCAAATAATGGCAGTGTGGGCAAAATTAGTTCGTCTCCTTTAGCGTCTTCGTCAATTGCCTCCGCTTCCATTCCAAATCTACTTGATTCTGATGATCTAAATCTTAATTTAGGCAGTTTTAGTCTTGGTGGATTAGGAGGAATGAATTTGGATATGGGTGTCACATTACCAGATATCGATGCTAGTTGTATCGGAAGTACCGTGGGATCTGTGGATAATATGAAACTGGAAATTGAGTGTGGTATGGACAAAATGGACGATTTATCCGGCGTGCTCGACGGAAATCCCTTCGACTCGATCCCCAACTTGAGCGATGAGTTGGACGGCTTGGACCTGGACATGGTAGACGGACTCTGCGATTTTGAGGGGCTGTTGTCAGAGGAAAAGCAGTACGCCTCTTTCTTCTCCCTCATCAGAGACGTGTTGTGTTCAACAAGGGACCACCGAATGACTTTGGTTTGTCTAGAGAAAACGATAAGAAAATGGGCTGTTAGTGCAGGAGCTGCGTTAAATCCTTGGTATATACGCGTTCAGGATTGGAACAATGCTCTAATTGTAGCTTTAAATTTCTTGGCGGGGAACTATCAAGACGTTCATCCAGAAGATTTTGTCCCCTACATTGAGTACAAGTACAAAACTAAGTATTACCAGTGGATAGGCGCAGGAAGAGACGGGGATAACAATCTGACTCCTTTGTGCAACCTCTGGATGGACAATTTGGACAGGTTACCTCCTCTCAAGAAAAATGATGGCGATGGGGAGGAGCCAGAGGAAGAAGAAGACGAGAATGAAGACTCTGACACAGGAACAGGCGGAGATCCGGCAGACGCTAAGAAGAAAAACAAAATACCCCAAACTCCTCCACCGCCTCGTTGTACGACCGACTGGACTGTCAGACCTTCAACTATCGATGAGAAAGAAGAGTTTAGGGCACAAGAGAAATCTCGATTTGACAATCCACACAAAGCGTTCACGTATAGAATGCATGGATACGAATCAGTTGTTAGGTCCGGTGAAAGGAGTTTACTCTAGCCAGTCGGGAATCACTAATAAAGCTCGAGGACATTCCTTATTAGTGGATGATAGGCCACCATACGTGACCATTTTGGCACTGGTTCGAGATGCTGTGGCAAGATTACCGAACGGAGAAGGAACGAGATCTGAAATCTGTGAGATGCTTCGCGACTCGGCATTCTTGGTCCCAGAAGCATCCAATGTTACTTTGAACAGCGTTGTGAGCGGTGCACTGGACCGGTTACATTATGAAAGGGATCCCTGTGTCCGGTATGATTCGCACAAGAAAAGTTGGATTTATTTGCATCGAGATAGGACCCAAGAGCAGTTTGGTGAGTTTTATAATTGTCTAGTAAAAAATTATTTTTCATTCATGCATATAAAAGTTAATTTATTGATATTTTTATTCTCATCGTTGTAATTTTATTTTCCAGAGCGCCTACATCACAATCGAAGTTATACCAAGTCTACAAAAAGTCGTAACAGCTCAAGTAGGAAAAACCGTAAAGGGAAATCCTCCTCCACAGCAAATCCTGCTACGAGCATGTCTCTGTCCCAATCTTCTTGCTCCTCACAAAGTTCAACATGCGCAATAGAAGCTTCGCTCCAGTCAAGCAGTGTCGGACAAACAACAACAAGTACAACTGTCACAACTGTGTCAGGCGTTGGAAGTGGAGCTGGAGGCGTTGTTAGTACTGCATCAGGTGGCACCCTTCTGACACTGCCTCCACTTTCGGGAATCATTCCGAAAGTCCATAACCAGCAGTTGAACACTTTGAATGTGGCGACAGGAGAAGGTCAACAGCAAGGAAAGCACCAAACGATTGGTGTGGTTTCGATTTCGAATCCTGCGATTCAGATGCAAACACAAAAGTCGACATCTACAACAATGCAGCAGTCCCTGTCTTCTGTGACCGGTGGGCAACGGCTTCTTACTCTACCTGCAGCATCTGTACAGGATGGTTCCCTTGGACAAGCTTCCTTGAGTGACGTTTTGGCTGGGACCGGACTCAGGTTAGCCCAACTGCGACTTCCTTCGGGGAACACTGCAGGAACACCAGGAAACCCCCTAACTGCAACGGGTTCGCCCTTACGTCTTCCCCAACCCAGAATTCTACTTGCACGGGGATCACTTCCTGGTCAGCCTGGACATACGCAGGGTGTCCTCTTGAAACAAACGGCAACGGGTCAAACCGTTATTATTTCTGCTGGGCCTCCTGGGGATGTAAGGTTAGCCCAACTGCGACTTCCTTCGGGGAACACTGCAGGAACACCAGGAAACCCCCTAACTGCAACGGGTTCGCCCTTACGTCTTCCCCAACACAGAATTCTACTTGCACGGGGATCACTTCCTGGTCAGCCTGGACATACGCAGGGTGTCCTCTTGGGACAAACGGCAACGGGTCAAACCGTTATTCTTTCTGCTGGGCCTCCTGGGGGTGGAACGCTCGCTGGCTTACAACAAGCTTTAAGTGGCAGTGGAGCAACAGCGGGACAAATTGCGGTTCATCATGCGTCATCGCCGGTGCAGATGGAGACATCTCTACTAGGTCAGACACCCAATTCTCAACAACAACAGTCGGCCGGAAGTAACCAACAAAGTTTGCAGTTTACCACAAGTCAGACTTCGCCAACAACGAAATTTGGCATTATTACATCAAATGTTTCCCCGAATGGAAACTCAATCATGGTCTCATCAGGGAATTCAAATTCTTCGACGTTTCAAGGAAGCTTTACAACTTCACCAAGAAGGCAAGTGGCTCCAGTTGGCAAAACTTCAACATTACCATCAACATCTATTCCACTGCCCGCATCGATTCTGGCACCATCGTGCTCTGCAAACTCTACAACTCCGAGTCAAGTTGGTCATCTGTCCCAGCAACAACAACAGGGACAACCTCAACAAATAATTTTATCGAGTAGCAATGTCCAACAGCAACAACAAACCCAAGCTCAGACATCGCAACAAGTACAACTTCAGGTAATTACGCAAAATTTGTTGTTGTCGCAGTCCAACACAGCGCAGCAGACACAAGGACAAGGTGCAGCGTTGCAGTCTCAGATGCATCAACAATTGGCGGCTGCTCCTATTATTATTCGATCTGCTCAGGGGGAATTTGTTTCATTCGGAATTCCTTCTCGTTTATCACTTGGAAGAGGTTTGCAAGGTATGCTCATTTCCGATTTTACTTAAAAGTGTTACTTAAACAAAAGCTTTTAACTGACATCTGTGTTGTATATTTGTTGTCTTTTTTAACTGTCAAGGAATCAAAGTAATCCCATCCCCAGCTGGAAAGCAGACTGTGTTTGCACGCATTGTTCAACCCGGCGCAAATACAACTTCTGCAGCGGGAGGAACATCTGGAGGAACGGTTGTCTCTGTTGGTGGCTCAAACACGATAACATGCAATACAGCGAATGTAAACTCAAATTTGAATTCATCGGGTTCCGTAACTGTTGCCAATGTACCTTTGGGTCCTTCTGGACCACTTCCTTTGCACACTGTAAACGCAACTGCCGTAGTGGGACCTGCACAATCTGCAGTGACCACGTGCTCCACAAATTCAAACAGTAGCACCAACGGAAGCGGAGGGATTCTTTCTAGGGCGGTTGTAACTTCATCGTCTCCAGTCGTAGTGAACAATCAGTCGTCCAGCAGCTCTTCGTCGTAAATTGCAATTAATTTAAATTATTTGGAGATTTCAATTTCGCCATCTT
>VYYJ01003772.1:0-15446 GCA_021029165.1 Cyphoderus albinus
ATTTGCTTCCTGGCCAGGGTTAAAATAATTCCAGCTCCACGAGACATTCTTGAGCGACCCAGGAAAAAAGGCCAGCCGCATTCGCTCACGTTCTTCAATGTCGACGAAGAGTTTGTTAAGACTTGGCGCACCACCATTCCAAACGCTGCTGCCCCTCCTGCAGATGAAAGTATTGATGCCCTGTCCCGTGAAATCTTGACCCTGGCTAAAACATTCTTTCGTTACTACGGGGAATCTCTGAGCGAAGGCAGTTGGATTCTGAACTCGCGGGACGCTGAACTCATCTTCACTCTGGACTTCTTGAAAGGTTCCTTCCTCACCGATCTCACACTGGATGACCTGGACGATATTCACCAGATGAGGGTTACAAATGGGAAAAAGTTGATTGACCCGAAGAGTAAACTCATCGTTCTTCATCAAATGCTAAACGCAAACTGGAGGATTGTCTTAGACGCTGAAAAGACACCAAACGCACAACACGTTTTCACAGCAATGCAGACTGCTGCTGGAAAACTGAAGGTCATTGTCCAGCATCTCCAGAAGGAAAGCAACGCCGACACTGAAGATGAAAATCTTCCTGATTTTAATTTCTAAGATACTCCACAAACTAAATACAAAAATGTTCACAATGCAAAATTATAAAAACAAAAAGCGAGCATTTTCAATGAATCTCTATATCACAACATTAATAAAGCTACTTCAATGTATTTAATATGGTTTTACCTTACATAATTAAATGTATACGTGTATTGTATTTGTTCAAGGTAATATATTATGCGGTGTTGATCAATAAAGTAAGAATTCAGAAAATGATGGAATGGAGTTTAAATGTCTCAATAAAAGCTGCATCATTGTTTTCTCATCGTTGAATTTCATTTTTGAATTCATGTTTTGTGAATGAGTTGAATGCAATTCTGTAAGTTAAAAGTCATGAAATTGCTCAGTCATTCTAAATTGTGTGACACTTTCTGTGATTCGCCCAGTAGTCACTTCCTAAATTAAAAAAATTAACACAGTAAATCTTTTGCGAAGTCGAATCTTAATAAATCAAAACTACATCACTTGCGACTATGAAGCATCTGTAAAAATAAAACAAAAAATTTGTGGCTGAGCCAGGAATCGAACCTAGGGCTCCCGGTAAACGTGCGAATATTCATTAGAAATTTTTATATCTCCTCCACTACCACAGAAAATTTTGACATGCAATTCCACATACCATCCGAGCGTTTTACCACTAAACCACACAGCCACCCGATGAGTTAGCTTAGAATTTTAATCGTATTTGTCCCGCAACTGAAACCAACATGAACGGATTAGCTGTAGCTGGCGAGCATAAACACGAAATCACAGTCACCACTCGTGATCAACAGATTCTGATGACTGAAAGACCATGAACTGATGACAGTAAACGTGATCACGAATCTGCTGTTATATATTTGTGGAACATTAAAATAATTTTGATTTTAATTGTTAAAACTACGACTATGAGCAGAGCACAACACAATAATTTAATGCTTCTTGTCTAAATCGAACTATGAAAATAAATTCAATGTAATATTTGTAATTAAAGCAAAGAGTTTGTTTAACACACTGATCTGATTTTAATTTGATTATACTTCTTGAATTAATTGTGAATTTACTAGCTACTAAACTAAATGATCACAGCACAAAAATTGATTGAACCTTTAGTTAGCTAGCGAATAAAATCCTTTCCGAAGTCAGAGTATCGGATCTGTGGGTTCCATTTGGGAAATTTTCTTTCTACGTTTCTTTCTACTCTTCCTCTTGCTACATGATAGTATTTTCTCGACTTTCTTCAGCTTATCTAACTCTTCTCGAGTAAATACTTGGGTCAAGGATTCAGAAAACAACATTTTCTTCAGATTCACCTTTCAACCTTTTTTCCGCCTTTTCCCAAAACCTCCGGAAGCAGAGGTCGCCGAACAATTTGATGATCACAGATCTCAGAACTTAGCAAATTAGCGAAGACGCAACCCAGCACTTTTGAATGTACTCAATCTCAAAATGCTTTTTGAATTGAGTTAATGCATTGAAAGCGACCAATTTTGTTATCGTGTTTTCATCGATCATTAACTCGGAGCATAAAATTTGCAAGTGAATTCTTCACTATTTCTGGTGTTGGCGCTGCCAATTCTACCTCCACACTTTTCATTGATGTCAGTGACATCGTCACAATCATAATTGGAAACGCTTCATCTTCATACTCACTGCTAATTTTTGTCTTCATCTCGATCTCATTTTTCCTTACCGTTTTGTCCCTGTTGACTGACGACCGGCCTTTAGAGGAATCGCATTATCTACAGCCTTCTATCTATAGCTATCTACAGCAACGGTTTCTTTTTGCAATTGTTTTTAAGAGAGACTACCAACAATCAACATTAAAGGACATTTATCGCGTCCACGATTTTGAAGTTTTGCAATAAAAAGGTATTACATTAAGGCAGCCAGAGTTAACTTATGAAATCATTGTAAGTACAGAGATTTTTTCGCGAACGGAGCAAATCGCGTCTTTTGCAATATTAATTTATTTGCCTTTTCACATGTTATTTACGCAATATTAAAATCGGCGGACCTTGTAGAATGTCTCACCGCTCCATCGCATGTCCAATACCTCCCAGACTTGAGCCTGTGTTTCGTCGAAGAAATCCCAGTAGACAATATCAATGCGCCGTTTACTTACGCTTTTGCTGGCTCTATCGTCTTCTCCTTCAAGATTTAAATGGAGCCGGAGTTCACCTGAATTCCGTGTAACCAGCAGCGGGTCATCAGATGGTGTTCGTGCCAACTTCGTCTCCACAATCTCCCACATGATGAGTCTAAACTGATTTGATACTGGCTCCGGCCGACTCAAATATTTCCCGGTATTGATAAAAATTCTCATAGTCTCGTAAATTCTCGACCCGAAGTTTTTCCTCGGTTAGCAAGACATGGTACAGAGATGTTTTGGTCATGGTATGTGGAATGTCATAAGAAGAAATGGCAGAATTGTCAATTGGTTCGGCAGTTAGTTGGGCAGGGGCCTGCTCTGTCAAACTGTACGGACAAATCTCATCTGCATTGATAAGATACTTTGTCCAAGGAAATATCAAAGCGTCATGCCCACGCGGCACAACGTTGTTAACTAAGTAGTGATTTACATCAGCTCGATCTTCAAGGCTTGAAAACGAGGCTTGAATCTTATCGTAATTGTGAAATATTTGCAAAGCGCAATTGTTGTTAATCGTTCTTGGTCTGCCAATGAATGCAGCTTTTGCGTCCATTCTGTAATCAACCGTGAGTTGGTTAAAGTAGGTGTTATTGTACATTTCTCCCTTGATCGAAAACTTGTTCAAGACGATAGGAAATTGCATTGGGATAAAGTCTTCCACACGAAACAGGTACAACCTGCCTAATTTCGGGTTTTCCTGGTCCACGTAGGAACTCTTGTAGGAGAGAAGTTTGAGCAGGCACTCTGGAAATATCTCGAGTAGTGGATTCAAGTCCAGGGGTTTTGATACACGCAGTGCGTTGCAAAAACGGTGTATAAAAGTAAAATAGTGAATGGCGGTTAATAAAACTATTTCAACTTTGTGAAACATTTTTGATTGTGATCGTGCTCAAATTGAAAATGAGTTATAATCTTCGATCATAACCCGCTTTTTCGTTTGATGCGGACAGAAGAATTTGTTTACAGTTGAATATTATATGGAAGCAAGGTATATAGAAATACTAAGAAATGGAAGATGGTAGTTCCGCATCCGCCTATTTCTTGGTAATATTATTGAACAATAACGATGTTATGACAGAGAAATACGGAAGAGTTCATAGGAAACTGACGGCGAAAATAAGGAAGAAATGTCTAGTATGTCATAATATTGGCCAGCACTAGTTTTACCCAAGGTCGGCAATACATGAAATAGTGAAGTAGTGTAATTTCCTTATGGATTCATAACATTTTATTTATGGTATGGTAATGGCAAGTACCTGTATTTCTTCCACAGTATATGTAGTAAGTACCTAGATCATTTCCGTATTGGTTTATGGACATAAATATGCAAGAAATGGTTTGGTTTCTTTATCCTTTATATTATTACGGTATTGTAGATAACGCTTGTAGATAAAGATTGTCTAATAACCAAATTGGAATTTTCCATATACTGTCTAATTTAAAGTCTAAAAGTCTTTAAAAATCATTTGGGTTTGATATATTAGCATATGAATTGCTGAGTCTTTTAAAACAAAATAAAATTGAAATGGAAATAATTTTAGTGCTACTGCAAACAATTAAATTGATCTATGTATATACAAATTTTGAAAGTCTTAACGTTCCGTAGATGAACATTTCAAACGTTTACACAAACACAGAGAATTCCAAACCAAACATAGTAGTACTATAAAAATGACCCGACTATTGTTTTGGAACACCTTTCCCAATTCCGGTTCGCTCCATGTTCCTCAATTTGTATAATTGGTCTTTAAATGTTTACACATGCATCTGCTTCTCTTGTCCTGTGTTTTAGTGTTGTCTAGTAACCGTGCCTATGATAAGGACACCGAACAGGACAAACTGGAGAAAAGTTATTGCGTCTGAAATCTCCTTTTTATACTCCATTATCAAGTTAAAGTTTTTCCCCCTCTCATTCGCTCTTCCATTAGCTGCTTTCTCCTGCACCGACCTCATCGACTTGATTGCTCAAAGGGTTTTCTTTTTCCTCAGTGAAAAAGCGTAAATAAAATAACATAACATAACATGTTTTCCTTTCCTTTTACAATATAAATAGAAATAAATTGAAAATGAGAGGAGAGACGTTGTATTATGGGAGAAAATTGGCAAGTTATTATTTAGAAAAAAAGTGAAAGTAAAGGAAGATCGAGAGAAAGCGGATGAGGTTATTTGATAATGAGACATGGTAGCATCTACTGGTACTTGTGGAGTGTTTGTGTTTACGTCGCACTTGAAGAACAGTGGTGTGTATCGGTGCTTGTGTCAACCTTCATTTTCTTTCTTCGCTTTTCTCCAAGTGAGCGGCAAACTACCCATTTATCAATAATGAATGAGCGCAAGGGTATTGTGTGGCCTAGAGCAAATTAAAAGTTAGATATTCATAGGATTTGTACGTTTTCTACTTTCTCTCTTTCGTTGTGTTGAAATCATGTACTAGCCTGTGGCTACTCGCTCGCAACCAACATTTCACTTTATCCATCGAATATTTCATTTTGTTTTTATTTCCACATTCGCAACTGTCTATCCTCTGCCCTTAAAACCAAGGGCACGATAGTAAACGCCTGAAGCTGTAAATCTCTTTTTCATTATCATCAAAACCAAAAAGTGATTCAGCTCCAGCTAGCAATTTTCCCAGAAAAAATTGTTTCAAATCATACTCAAATTCCATTTTCCATCTGGTGAATAATAATTTTAATTGGTTTTCTCTTGTTTTTCCAGACGCTGTTAATTTTTTCAGGTGGATTTTCCAGACAATGTCTGATGAGTTCTTCGCGACTCCGATTCAGTGTTAATCAAATAACTTCCAAAGCAAAAGGCAGTTCCAATAAAATAATTTGTGAACGGTTGTTGAACGCTTGACTGAAAGGGCGTCATAGGAACAGTGAAAGTTTGCCTGAGCAGATTCAAACCAGAGTGAATCAACGATGGGAGACCAAATGGTAGAGTTCTACGTCGGCGGTGTGTTTTACGCCACTACCATTGGTCCATCCATAATAAATGTGCGTGTCCCGAACTCCACAAAATGGCCACAAAACCCGCGAACGCAGTAAACTCGGCAATAACACGACTTTCATCAGCATGAGAATGAGAAGCGGCGGTGTAAGAGACTCCTGAAGCAAAAAATTGAAAGCGAGAGCGATGGAAGAAAAGGAGGAAGGAAAGTGAAACGGAACAAAATGACGGTTTCGGTGAAAGCCTGCATTCACATCACCTGTTTTCACCAGCACCACCACTGCTTAGAGATAACTAGGAATCTAAAAATATACATGACCTTCGGCATTATATTATATTACATTTTACATTACATGATAATTTTCAGTGGGAAACTAACGGGGAAATGGGAGAGCGGGGAAAGGAAGAGACAGAATAAAAAATTATTTTATGTTTTATCCAATTTATTCAGCCTCTGGGGAACACTAAACATACATAAGAAAAAAAATAATGCAACGACGAATTATATAACATAGCACGTTTCCTACTTGTCTTTTTATGAGTGAGAAGGAACTGTGAAAGCAGAACGGGAAAATATTTCCCCTGATAAATTGGGAGAAAGGAGGAATTGAGCAACTGGTGCATATGCTGTAAATACACACGTTCACACAATTTTCATGAATTTTCTCCTCTCTCCCGTTTCCTTTCTGCTTTCTCTGGCGCTTTTTTTCTCCAGAAACAGGTACACAATAGAGTGGTGCAGTGTAAGGGAAGAGAAATGGATGACATGACTTTCTCCAGAGAGAAAACAACTGACACTGGGAACTCGTTTTTATTTAAAAGGAGAAAGTCAAAAGACTTTTCGTAATCCCGTTGTATTTTCACCTCTTTTATTTTCTATCACTTCTTTCGCAATCATTTCATCAAGGGGAATCTCAAATTGCCGTTAAATAAATTCTATTTAAAAGCCGTATTCTTGGAAGCACTCCAAAAATTGCACATGTGAGTATAATGTGAACAAGCGACAGTTGGTACAGTTGGAGTATGTTTCTTTCATTTTTCCCCTTTTCATACGATTCTTCGGCCGTGTTTCACATGAATCAACGGCGTCATTATTTTCTGTGTTGCGTGACTTGAGTTGAGTGGAGTAAGTGAATGCAAGTCTTTGAGTCGTCCTTTTACCTTTGCCCCGCTCACTATCCTCTCATCATCATCCATACAATTCTCATCTCCACTCTCCTGCTTATCATGTTCTCCATAAAACGGATCACTCCTAATTGAAAAGAAAGACATTCGCCATTTTTCCTTTGCTCACTCATTTCATTTCATTTTATGTTAATATGAATGGAAAACAACGCCTTTCAGTTATCATCACTCTTCTAGTAATCAGTGGTGGCACTCAACTCAACTCAATCGTGATCATTATCTTTTTTCTTGCTTTCTCTTTTTCCTACGAGCATAGCACGATCTCTCCCTGAGGCGATGACGATATGATGATGATGATGAGAATAACAATTATGAGTTTTCTGACGACGTTATCCAAGCATTCAATTTTTCCAGGCAGCGAGCAATGAGCTAGCTGACCATTAGAGAGAAAGATGAAAGGTTTTTGTTCCGTTGCGTGGGTGGCTGAAAAACTGATTAGGAAAATGTCTGTCCTGTGTTGTCTACTCATACATCCAATATCACATCCCATCGCATCACAGAAACTCGATCCGCTTACTTTTTAATTTACTCCATTCTAACCCTCCTGTTCATACACATACACAGGGCAGTGCACGGTTTACTTCCACTCGACTCAACCATCGTGAAAAGAAAATCGATGAATTTGAGTAGAAAATACGTTTCTCATCAGGTTTGGGAAATGGTCACTGGTCACATGATATGATATGATCAAAGAATGATTCGGCACAATGGGGGTTGAATTTATGAATGACATCGGTTTGTGATTCGATTTCAGTGGAACAAAGCAGAAATATGTTTCTGTCTAGAGAGAAAATAATTATTATTTATCTTCCATAAATATTTGTTTGTATTTCAATAATGATTTAGTTGTTTGATGTAAGGGGAGAGTGGGGAAAGTTGGGTAGCCTCACGTTTCTCTCCTGTTCAATCTATCAGCATTTATCATTTGCAGAGAGAAGAAGCGTCTGGTATTAAAATAAAACGTTTGATTATTGATTTATGAAAAGCATTTCATTTCAGCCACACTTCATATTTTTCGATTTTCTGTTTTCAAGGGAATTTTTTTTATACGGACTAGAAGGCACAAATATTTAGAAGGGACTTTCTATTTTTCTTTACCTTTGATTTCCACAGGGCCCCACTTTGCACGACCGATTTCACTAGGAAAGAAATCATACTTTTGCAAAATATTTCTGCGAAAAAATTAATGAAATTTCTGGGTGAAATTGTACACTCGGGGAAGAGATGAAATAAATTATCTATAAAAATAAATTTTATTTTTCTTAGGCGTTTTTCTTCCAACGTAGAAACCGAAAAAAGTAAAACGTTTTTTTTTGTCCCAATCGTGAAGATCAGGCAGGGAGGAATTTTTTTCCTTCTCGTTCTCTACCTCCACCACATTGAATAGAAATGCTGGTAAATTTCGTTTTCAAAAAAAGTCACGGACAAAGAAAAAGAAATGTTTATGTATGATCAAACGGTCGTTTTGTGCTTGCTGCCCTCATTTCCACCAAACGTACATAAATACAAATATTTTATCCTCCACGGGCTAATATCCTATTTTAAACGGACGAGAAAATAAAAATGAAAGCCTTCAGAAAAGATGAAAGTTGCCTGGAAAAATTGTCATCTGTTTCAAATATTGTACGAATTTGCTCTCAAGGAATTTGACACAAGTCAACTGAGCTTCCAGTTTGCTGCTTCCAGCCCCGCTTTAATTCCAGTCTCCTGTCTATTAATCTGTTGCAGCGTTGTGAACCCTGAAATGAAAATTTCGCCGAGGCAAGCAAAGTGTATTTATGGTTATAGGTACATGTGACAATCATTTGTAGTTATTTCCTCTGCTAAGCTACTTTGTCATCATCATCACATCCTCATCCTCATCGTGATCATCCTTTGGTATTGGGAAAGTGAAAGTTGCTTTCTCTTTTCACTTTTCTCCTGATCTGATGCCCTTCTTGTTTGTTCTGTTTCCAGGTGCGAATGGGAACCCACGGAACTCAAAAGGGAAAATTTTCATTGACAGAGACGGGATCCTGTTCCGTTACATTTTGGATTACTTACGTAATCAGACTGTAATTCTACCGGAAAACTTTCATGAGAAAGCGAGGTTGCGGGCGGAAGCCGAGTTTTTTCAGCTTGAAGGACTTCTCAGACTTCTTGACAGTAAGAAAAGAAAAGAAATAAACGTAGAGTTAAGAAGTTAGAAGCCATAGAGAAAGTCAAAATTCTTATTGATCCTACAGTCAGTGTATGTGTATCGTAAATACGATATTAATGCTCTTGATGTTTGTTCGTTACGTTAAGTTACTCTTTTACTGTTACTCTTTTCTCCATTTTTTCCTTCAGTAGTTAGATAACTTGCCACTTTTTCCTTTTATGTCCGCAATGAAGTTTTCCCTTTTGAACTTTCTATTTTGTCAACAAAATTAACAACTTTGCTACTTTTTTTCTGCTCATCCCCTGTTCATACCGAATTCCAATCACACAGAAAATTGATGCTAAGGCAAAAAACGTGTTTACGAATTGGAGAAAGTGCAACTTTTTTTGCTTGTTTCCCTTTGCTGCCCTGCTGCTTGCTTTCAGGTCCACCTCCACCTCCGCTTTCACCTCCACCGGCGATATTCAGATGCCCTTCACAATTGCCTACTATTTACTTTTCCCTGGTTTTGGTGTTGCGTTGATATGTCAGGTTGCTGACGACGACTGTGGAGATAGTGTGGTATCTCGAGATTTCATTTGATTCTTTTGTTGCTCTCCACTTCAAAAGGAAAATATATTTTTCAAATTTTTTTCTCTCGCCTCTTTTTCTCTCTTTTCACATTCTTCTTTCTTCTGGAAATGTTTTCGAGGTGCCACAAGAATACGAAAAATATTAGAATACATAAACATGTTGTATAGACATGGAATAAAGTAGCTGAGCTAGTTGCAGTTGTCAGGATAAAAAAGAGAAAAAAAAATTTCATGGGAAAGTCTAGAAAATATAACTAGAAAATAGAGTCGAGACAAGCGGGTCGTTTCGTAAGTATTACAACGAAGTACAAATCAAATAGTAAAAAAAGTTTTGAAAATGGCCTTTCTCATGAATATTATAGGGGGAAAAAGTAAATAAAAAATAAAAAATAAATAAGCATTATATTTTGTATGGGAGAAAGTTTCCGAGATCATACTCAATTTTGAGAGTAATGTATATAGTTGGGTTCACATATAACAAAAAATACTTGAGCAAAGTGAAATGCAGAGCAAGGAGCATAAAATCATCATCGCATTACAATCCTATTACACCGCTCTTGAAACATGTGTAAACAGGAAGGAAAAGCGGGGAAAATGGAGAATGGAATGGGGTTCCGTACCGACAGAGCTGAACCACATTGAACTGAACCCGAGCTGGAAATTATGCATCAATTCATTCCTTCATATTCTCGGTTATGAAGATTTGCAAACTTAGCCTGTTTTCACTTTGTCATTTTTTACAAATTTATGTTGCACTGTGACCATATTTTTCTTTTGGATATAGACAAAAAAAATAATAATATCCTTAATTTCAATTTCGCCACTGTTTTTACCTCAGGAGCTAATCTTAATTTTCAATTTTTCTTCACCACCCGTTTTCGAATCTCAAATTCCCAGACAGTGAAAGGCGACAACAGATGAATATATCAGAGAAAGCCGGAATATGCAGCCGCCGACAACAAAACATTATGGCGGTGTCATATGCGGCTGCAGAGAAAATTAAAATTTGATGGAAGAATGGAAATTCATTTATTCTACGTTATCTATAAGATAAAGCAACTAACTACATACCGGATCGTGTAATGTAATTTTGTTAACGAAAGTATAATATGTAATGTATCACATGGGGAAAATTATAAATTCCAGGAGACTTAAAATCCCTATTAAATACGACATGAGAAACAAAAAATAATTTCAACTTTTTGCAGCAACATATAACAACTATGCTGTTTGCTCAAATGACTTGCAAAATATCAGGTTTCATACATACACGCGGTACTCAAACATTTTCACATTTTCTCGGGAAAAAAATTGAAAGGTGAAAGTTGAATCGACAACCAAACTTTTCATACCTCGATACACATAATGTTTGTAAGGAATGAAATCACGGTTTAGTTTGGGTACGTGTAACAAAATTCCGATGTGTGTGTTTATGCGATCCGTTTTTCCTGTTTTTTTTCTTTGCTTTTTCCTCTCAGGAAGCGAATTTTTTGAAACACAAATTTTACGCTTGAGAGACTAAGTGATTCGGTGAGATTTGCCGCCACTTCAAATTTTCTCTTGACATGAAGGCATCAATGAATTTGACTGAGTGAACGACGTTAAACCACTCGGCAGTTGGGAAAGGAAGAGCGAAGAATATTTTTCTCCTTGTAAGTGGCAACATTTCCAAATCCGATTACATATTTCACTCTGCTTTCTCTCTTCTTACGTAAGAAAAACATGGCACGCTTCTTTAGAAACGCTCTTTTCTCGTCGTCTATTACTCGGTGTATTTTCTCGGGAGTGATGAATACAAATTTTGAACGACATCCATTCAAAACACTTTTGATTCCCCTTCTTAATTTATCTTCTTACAAAAGCGTGATTCAAAATCAACGAGACTAGACAAAAGGAGAGAGATAAAGCGTAGCGTGAAGAAAGCAATCTCTGTCGGTGTAAGCTTAGTACAGGGATCATTTTCTCTCTGTCAGGTTGACAACGCTCATCTGTTACCGGAGAAAAGACGTCAACTACCCTCAACATAATTTTTTATGTTTCTTTCAGCAGTGAAAGCTCGCTCGTGAAGCTTCTTATTCCTCTTTCTTGATAGTACATAATATAACATGCTACTTTCGCTGTCCTGTCCTGTCTTGGGTATGGGAAGGGTGCTATGAATTGAGGCTGCGAGAAAGAAAAGTAAAATAATAGGCTTTCACTCTTTAGACACAGTTTCTTTTATGAGAAGTGCTAGATAGTAGCGGGGAATCCCTTCTCGTGACAATAATGGCGTAAAAAGGAACGAGCTAAAATATCGTTGAGTGAGCTTGAGTAAACTTTTTTCCAGAGAGGAAATCCACTGGTGCTTTGAGAGGAAAAGTGACGATGTGATAGTTTCTGCTTTCTCTTTCTTTCACTCACTCTTTCTTCACAAATTGGTTTCGCTTCTGTTCCCCTTTCCCTCACATTTACCTGTTTGGTCCTCTAGTCTATAAAATTTCCATTTTAGAGGAAAGAAAACGGAGTGAGAGCGAAAGCAAGGCGAGAGAAAATTGTGCTCATGAAAACGGAATAATAAAAGGAAGCTGCTTCTTTCTCATTTGTTTCTCCAGTCTCCATTCTCTCTAATCGGAGGAGAGCAATGCACAGGGAGGAGTTGAAAAAATAATAAGAATTTTTTCTATATAAAATATATGAAGAAGGAAGGTGCTGCTATTATTGACTAAGACCGGAGGGTCTTTCTAGCCCCATCATCTGTCTGCCTTGCCTTGCCTTTGCTCACTCACACTCCACACTCACTCCAACTCTCTTCAGCTTTCCACAATCTATCTCCTTTCGTTGCTTTTTGTTTCTATTCCCAGAATCAAGTAGGAGTCAAGTCTGAGTCTCGACTCTCAGAGATGCATTATTTTTTATTTTGATCCATAATAGTGAAATCAACTTCCTTTCACTTTTACACTGGCTATATTTTTAAAAATGTGTTTAACTCTGCCACTGGAGTCGAATACTTCTCAATATGCTTTCTTTTACTTTACTTTCATCTTCCTTCTTCTTGTGTCGAGCAGAATGAACGCAGTGAAAGAGAGAAGGAAAGTTGTGGCTGGATCAGTAAACCATTTGCCAACGCAGTCACTTTTACTTTACTTTCTTTTTGCTTTCATTTTATTTTTTCGCTGGGTAAACTGTAAATGCACGCACTGCAAGTAAACAGATGGGCGACTTTCTTCACGTTTCTTCACGTACATTAGGAGCAAAAACAGTGTAAGCCGGCTACAGCCTCTCCAATTCATTAAATGAAAGAAAGTGAAGTTTGAATCAAGTCGACATTCCAAAAGGAAAAGTTTGAGTAGGTAGCTCTACACAGAAAGCAGCTGCTTCTTTCTTATAGAAAGTAGTGGGAGAAAGATTAGACAATTTTCCATCTGATGGAAGCATGTACGTTGTAAGTAATCAATAATGTGCAAAGCAAATGGTAATAGATGCTCCGCAACACTTTCCCGATGATAAATGAGCCGGCACTGGAAAACCTAATTATAATAAATAAATGCTAATTTTTTCGTGTCACGTTTAACGGAAACCTGTCAAGAAATATGCACGGAGATTATTACTCTGCCTTGCTCACTTTCCATTCCACTCACTGCTCTTTCTCGCACAAAAATTTGGCACGGGCTTATCAAAAGTAATTAAAGGAGGCGAACGAAAAACCATAAGATTGAGAATGACAACAAACAAGTTTTCGTGTATCTAAGTAGCAGAATATGTTGAAAAAATTCCTGTTCCAAGTAGAAGCTGGTTAATTTTAATCGGGAAAAGACTTTCTGGTAGAAAAAGAAAAAAGTATAAATTTTATATAGGAGAAAAAACTCACTAACGTACCATATAGTAGTTTCAAAAATTAAATTCCTCGCAAATAATATTTCTCGTACAAGGAAAAGGAAAGAAAGGAGAAAAACTTTCTCCGTATTTTCTTTTCTGTGTCGAAAAGTGAAAGTAAAATGGAACTGAGCGAATCTACTCTAAATAAAATCTGAAGAGTTGAGAGGCAGGAAAAAAGTTAGAGAAGAGAAAAAAGACGACAGGAAAATTACCGAGTCTCGTATTTCCTACATACGCACACACTTTTTTAACAAGCTGCCTAGCTACTACATATTTTTTCCTGATATGCCAACTAATACGTAACTACGTGACCCAAAATTTGAAATATTTCTCTCACAAAATAGTAGTTTGCAACTACACAATTCCACTATTTGTTTCTTGTTACAAATAAGACTCCACAGTTGCCAATAATAACAAAAGAAATAAGAAAGGACAATCAAGACACGAACAGCCCCAACTTCAATTGTTTCGACAATAATAACAACAAGTTGCTTTCACTGCTTTCACTGACTTTCATAGTTTCTTTTAACAATGCCGCTATTGTTTCTGGAAGGAAATTAGGGACAACGAGCTGCGAGTTTTTGTTGCTATTATTTGCTCTCACTAAAGTAAGAACTTTTCTCTCTGCTATAGAAATTCCGCTCATTGATTGATTACAATCAAGCGAGTTGAGCAAACAAGCAAGCCACGTAGGTTGCAAGAGAGAAAGAATGAAAAATGTCCAAGCAGGAGAAAGTCGCTGTTTTATATGTGTTGCTTTTTCGTGGTTGCTTCTAGATTTACCACTACTCCAGTCAACTCCAGCTCAACTGCTGCTGTGTTTAGTGAAAACAGAGAAATGAAGAGGAAACGAGGAATTATGTCAGCTCTCTGCTTTTATATGCTCAGTCACTCTATCACTCGCAAGAGTCTAATTAGTCGGAGTTATGTATTAAAATACTGTGACTGACTGAAGCAGATGAAATTCATCGCTTTCCCTCCAGCTTTCTCTAGCACTTCCATTTTCCACTCGAAATGAAATGAAACAGTTTATTTTATATGGATGGCTTTTAAGTGGTAGTGGTCTGACGTGGTGCAGAGTGCAGTGCAGCCTGACGCTTGCTCTTGCGATTTCAACGCTTTCGCAATGTTGTTTACGTGTTTTTGTATTCCGCACCAACACGGGCAGTTATTATTGTTTCTTTTCAATACTACGGCTGCTCCGCTCTCACTTACTCGCTTAACAAGAGCGGCTTCAGTATAATTCATTTTAGTACGTATACCTTTGAGCGAGTAGAGCAGATTAGAGTATCACTCCTCAATTATTTTCCGGACAAATGAATCAACAAGCATAGAAGAGAAATAAATAGACAATAAATACCTACTTGCTCTCTCTATCAAAAACTTTCTCTTTGCCTTTTGCTTCCAGCGACGGCTCAGCTCGCGTTTCACCTGAAATTTTTTTGCCATTAGTGGAAAGTGATAAAAGGGTGAATAATACCCTCAAAATGCTCGCGCTATTTACTTCAACGAGACAAAGACAAATAAACCACTTTCCCCCTGCTTTCACTCTCTCTCTTTATTTTTACTAGTTACATACATGCGCCGCATACTTGCGCGCATGACTTTGTACGCAAGATAAGCACTGTTTGCCGTCAAAAATAAGGAGAAAAATATAGAAAGCAATACAAAATGTTCAATTATCTTAATTTGGTGGTTAGTAGAGAAGAAAACTCGAGGTAAGGGATGGAGATACGCAGCTCACCATCAAAGTGAAAACTAGGCGCTGGGATGGGAGATAGGAAAGCCGAATTATAAAATTACGTACGTAGATATTGAGTTTATCTTCATTGAAACAGAACTACAAAATTCGAATTTGATTTGAAAAGGGAAAGCGTAGACTGTTGGAAGTGAGATTCGGAGAAAGGCGTATTGAAATCAGAGATGAGAAAAACCCGCGTTTTTTGAAAAAAATTACTGGGTACGGGGAAAATGGGTTTAATGGGTAAAACGGGTTTAATGGGCAAAAGTGGGTTTT
>VYYJ01003773.1:0-15445 GCA_021029165.1 Cyphoderus albinus
ATAACATTCCTAACGTTATTATCTCATCATCACGAAACGCAGTACGCAATCATGCCGGACGTATGCAATGATATGCAGTGAAAGGATATTAGACTTAATTTAACTGCATATTTTATCCAAAATGTTAACCAATATTATTATCTGGGTGTATCTGTATCTGGGTGTGCCGTAACACAGTAATTTGAAGGCCGGATGCATTAAAATACTTATACAAGTTAACAGCCCAATGCTTCGCCCAAATGCAAAGTAATTTCTTAACCTAGCCAACATAGTTTTGTACCACTCCGAATTGATTTAGAAGCGGTTTCCTAATCTAAACTTTGCGCTATAGAATATACATTTACCATGAAATAGACATAGCCAAAATAATCTAATATTTGGAGCTCTCAGTCAAGTCTGGACAATGGGTGGACACAGGACAATGCTAGTTTTTAGTTATTCAATTTGACATCAACACTTTGGTTTCGGAATGTAATGGAGAGAGGTTGCAAATTTTTGGGCAAATAATGTAGAATGCACAAAAAACGTGCGTATTCGGAAAAAATCCCTGACAGAATTTGTTTGATTTAAAGTCTGCACAAAAATGAATGATACACGCACCTCATATCATTTCACTTGTTATGGAACTTGAAACTTGCGATATTTTCCCATCCTTCTCGTTTGTTCCTTTTCTTGTGGCTCAAATGGATCTAAATCTCAATCTTCTTAGATGGCACTTTTTTGGTTCAAGGAGTTTTATACACAAGCTTTGTCCTATACTACTACATGCAACATCGACCTAAATACCAAAACTAAGGAGGATCAACTGTAGTTTTGGTGAAAGTAACACAAGTGAAGGTAACTATCATTTCTCCTTTTCTTCGTTCTTCAACTAGCTTTTGCTCGCTTTTAGAACCTTGGTTTTCTCTCTCTGTGTGTGCGTGAAACCCTTCATGGCGTGTTACATATGATGCACTAAAAATTCACTCTCGTCTCAGAGTGTACTGTATTGTGTTTTCCAGAATATTGCAAAGAATCTTTCTCTTCTCTCTTCGTCTCTCTCTCTCGTTACGTTTCTCTACTTTTCTCTTCCCTCAATGCTGAAAGTAGCGCTACACTGGCTGCGGATAAAACATCGATGAAGTCTACAGCGACCAGAGTCGGTGGGAGTCTGTAAGGTGCAGCCGTAGTAGTTTCTGGTGTAGTAGTCGTAGTACAGTCGAGCAATTCAAGGCTCTCTCTGAATTCTAAATATATACACATGACGATGATTATTTCACAGGGTACAACAATACAAAAAAGCTGCGACAACATAATATAAAGTCTTTTTAAACCTGCAAACACACACTCACGGCAAACTGAATGTGGTACGTAACCCATCTAGTGCTCTAGTCAAGTTTCTGTGATGAAAAAAGGTTGTGTGTATGCCTGCAAATAGAAATCGGTACCTTTGCTCCTACTACTGCTGCTATTGCTATTGGAGAGGTACGTAAATTCATTTCTCTCTTCCTCATCTCTCTCTTTTTTCTGTCGCTGCTACCTCTGCTGAAAACATCTATCGCACTTTATAGAAAAGCTAAAAAAGGAAGATCTAAAACGAGAAGGCCTGCTTGCTTCCTTGCTTACTTGCGAGCCATCCAAACTGGGTCAATGTGACACGTGCTCCTGATACTTGCTTTCTTTACTTCACTACATTTTCTTTCCCTTATTCTTCCATTTTCCTCACTTCAACTTTTTCTCGGGACTTTCGTTCCTTATACTAATCTAACTTTCACATTCTACTATATACCCTCTTCCTTCTCTATGTGCTGACACGACAAGTACACAATATGAAACTAAATTTGCAATATTTCTACCCTTCTCTCCTTTTACTTGTATGCTTAGAAATTGTGTTGATGTTCCAACGTGTATTATGCAATATGAATGTATTTGTGACAGCAGCAGCTGCAAATATAAAACCAGGGCTTTTGTCTTCACTTACAATAAACTACAATTTTTCTGCAAGTGTATGCCAGGACATTTAAAATAGCCTGTGTTTTGCGAAAAGTTTATAGAAAGTATATTTATATTATATATGCAGTAATATATCGACAACTGCTAGTGATGGTGGTCGAATTTTCGTTTGGTTACACCAATAGTTGCGCTAACCATTTTTTGTATTCCTCCCATATTCTATATCATAGGTTATATCCGTATATTCTTCTAAAGGACGGAATGGTCCATCGCAGTCACACTACTTTTAGACTCGCATATGGATATCTACTATTTTGTCATGTCACAAAAAACTTAATCGTATTTTATATTGCATGGTTTTTTCTAATGTTTTGAAAGATGAAAAGATGTCTTCTGCTCTGTTACACTCATGTGATTGTGTTTTTAAATAGTATTATTGAGAGGTCACATCCATCTATTTGAAATTACTACCTAGTGCTAAAAAATCCTATTTGCTAAATTTTAAAGGAACTTTCACTCTTGTCAGAAAAAATTACTTGAATCAAGTGATGGCGCGCTCTGATAAGTAACCTAACCAAGACTTGTAGTTAGTTGCTCGTTTTGTAATTGTCCGATGCATTATTTTGTAGTTGTATATCATATTAATAAATGGTTAGAAATATCAGTTATAAAAGTTTTAACAGCGAGTTATGCAGCCTTGTTTGCATGCAGTTGTTTTCATGAAAATTATTAATGTTATCTTCACCATTTATTGTCTCTTTGTGAAGTTTGTTATTCTCAATGTATTGCATCTTTTCAACATAATATTAGTACTGTCATTAATATAATTGACTACGAATTATACAATCAGTCAACAAGGTTCTCATTTGTGTAGACACAAAGTGAGACATCCCCATCAACCAATCATAAAATAAAACTTGACTGGCAGGCTGGGAACTAGAGAAAGTGCGAAAAGTGTGGAATATGTTGAGCGTCTTATTACTTCAACAGCTTAATTTCTACTTTCTTTCTTTCATTCCGCCACCTACAAAACGGCAGACATACGTATGCAATATTCATAGCCAAATTTATATTTGAACACATCTTCATGTTTTCCCGTAATTTAGTGCAACATTTTAAAATCTCGAGACAGTGCATAATTGATTAAAACGAGTATTTGACGATAACACCTGAAATGGTTCACGTTTCATTCCTTCTACAGATTGCACAATATTTACCTATTTATAAACAAACAATAAGGTTTTCTACTCCTATCACTATCGCTTTCTCTTTTAAAAAATGATATCATTGCATACGGTGATTTGTAATAACGTAACGCGAAAGAAAACGTACAATGTAGTAACCGTTGTGAGTGAGTGGAGATAAAAAGTCAAGTGGGTAAGTAGGTGGATGTAAAAAACTGTATACATAGCCAGCTTGCATAAATGTGCTTTCTTGTTGACCTAAAAAATCAAGGGGTAGACCTGAACAGAACAAACGACAAGCAGACACGGACGACTACGATTGGCTTGCTTTTACTGCTGTTTTCATACTGGCTCTTGATGTTTTCCACTATCGTTTTAGTTGAATCTAATTCTTTGAAGAGAATGTCAGCTGAGAAGGAAATGACGACGAAAAGAAGTTGTTAAATGAAAAAGGAGCACATTTCTACNAGAAGGAAATGACGACGAGAAGAAGTTGTTAAATGAAAAAGGAGCACATTTCTACAAATGTGGTATGGTACGAAATGGTTCGACTACAGAGAGAATGGAATGAAAAGGATGTCGTATGTAGTACGCTCATAGTTTCGTAATGTGATGCGTGCCCTTTGCTATACAAAACAAAAGAATTTCCTTTCCTACAGTTTATCTCATGTTCTGGCTCTGGTTTAGTTTATAGGCATATAATGATGGGTTGTTGTAACACTTTTTCTCAGTGAAAGTGGAAGTGGGAAAAGAGAAAAAGAAGAAAGAATAAAAAGAGAGTGATGCTGTGCATCAGCCACCATGAACCACCACCACCCCACAAACTATACATTATGCCTTATGCGATGCCCATGCCTCCGCCTCCTTTACCATATACACAAAATGTCGAAAGTTTCCTCCTTCCTACACAGCAAGTCGTTTCTCTTGTGAAAAGTGTATATATGAGTGAAAGAAGTGAAAGAGGCTCAGTAGTCTCCGTCAGAGTCATTTTCTGTGCTACTGAAACTTCCGCAGTAATGAATCTACGTATGTAGTGCTTTGCTGCTTGACTTCCACAGTTAACAGATTTTTCCCTTTTCTGTTTTCCCCCTCTCTCGCTCTATTCTGCTGCCTGCTAAATTTATTTATCATTCCATGTTCAAGAAAGAAACTGGAACGGGCAAGTGTTGGGCTCGTGTGTATAAGTAAGAGAAAAGTTGTGAGTTACATAAAAGTTAGCACAAGTTAAATATCTTACACGTTTCTCTTTCCATTTTCATTTTTATCTTTGCTAGAGCCATATATGTGTAAATACAAATGTTTATTGAATGTTGCATTGATATTTAGTTCAATTTTAAATCTCAAAACTGGTTACACTGGTTGTATTCTATTATTGTTACCTATTAAGCTCATTCACCCACTTTGTATATGTTGGGAAAGTCGCTATACGTCTTGTCTGTTTTTAAAAAATTGTCGCTGTTGTTGTCACTTAAAAGAGTACAAAATCAGAAACGGTGCTTTTATGGATGGGTAAAAGTGCACAGAAATTAGGGGGACACAATCGTTATAAAACTGACAAAATTTGGGTTTAGGAAATAGGAATAAAATTGACTTGAGGGACCCTTAAAATTCAGCTGTACCAAAACGCGTCATTATTTGTTAAGGAAATATTAAAATGATAATAGACACAATGATATTATTATATTGTAAAATTACCAAGTAAATGTCATTTATTGTATTAATTACGAATGGGAATGATTGTGAAGATAATTACCTGAATTTTTCGCCCTTCTTCATGCAGAGCACAACAGTGAAAATCACAATAGAGCGGTTCAGGTGGGCTGCCGCGTCCTCCAGTTCCATGCGGTGGGTGCTGCGGTGGGAACTGACCTCTCTGGCAATACAAAAGAAAGACCCATATATATATTATGATCATCACAGAATTTGATTTCTTTTAATCAAATCAATTTATGAGAATATATGTGGGATATAGGAAAATATTTAAGCTGATGACTTTATTGAAAGTTTATTAAAAACTTTTTATTTTCTCAAATGCCTTAAAATTATGCAAACCGTTAATTAACTAACCTGAGAACACTCGGCGGTATGAACATGAATTGGAGCTGTAGCACCTCCACTACTCTCTAATGAAGAACTCCCTTGACGAGGAACAAAAAGTTACAATTAATGTTATTGATTACAGAAATGCTTTATTCTTGACAGTGGAAAGTATGGCATATTTGTATGGATTGGCAAACTTATTTGCTACTTAATTAATAAAGAAGCAATTTACCTTAAGCGTGGGAAATGATATTCATTTATGGATCTATTAATTTACAACTAATGTTTCTAACCTTGACGAGGAAGACCACGACCACCATACTGATAAGCTGCTGGTATGTGATGACCTATCAAATGACCATGTGGAGGCAGTGGTGGAGGAACACTTGATCGGCTGGACCGTGGAACGCTGTCATAGGGCGGATGATCAAGCTTTCCACTTGAGGCTGAGAAATCTGCATTTATTACATCGTAAATCGGATCTATAATATAACTGTGTAAGACTGACTCAAGTTTGCCACATAGTAAAAAAGCCAAAAACCTACCTTCGTGGCTTATCACAGTGATTGTTGGAGTGGTTTTAGGACCAAAGTCATTGATAACTGTTTCTAATTTCCCGTCTTTGCTGACCAGCGTACGAACACCCATCCTCGCTCCCCCACCAGGTCCCAGTCCGCTAATCACTCCAAGCCTACCACTTGAGCCTGAGAAATCTGTGTTCAGAATATAATAATGCGGAATCAGTCTCATTAAATTGCAAATAACAGCCAGAGAGTTGTTCACTACTTTTATGTCTTTTTTGTAGTGATATAAAAATTTGAAATTATCTTTTGAAAGCGACTTCGGTATCAGCTTAGATATCATTCTGGCCGCGGAGCACATTCTACTTCTTAAATAAAACTATATTATTTATAATTAATTTAACTAAGATGTTTTAAACTTTATATATTATATATAGTTTAAGTATTATTGCCTTTCAAACTACTGTACAACTAAAGCCACAACTGTTAAAAAATTATTCATAATATAGTATTATACAATAAGTTGTAACTAGTAACTCGATGGAACTGAAGGATAATGCAGGTATATTGAACTTTGTACTTATATAATATGGCTTACAACAATAGACAAATTCATCTGAGGTGGTATGGTATATATATGTACGTATACATCTGTAATAGACAGTTGAATACATGAACATTGTAGTCGCAACAAGTAATTGAGCAAAATGTAATAGAGTCAGTTCTAATGAAACGTCTACAGTTATTCGTTTTCAAGTGGGCAATAATCAAAGTCGTCTACTTTAGTCATTTTATTTCAATTTATTACAAGTACTTAAGTACCACCACAACCATTTAATATATTCTTTTTAAAAAGCTCCAGCATACCAAATACCATATTAACAGTTTGATTTGTCTTATCTTAGCTGACACGAAGTGAATGAAATGCATCACAATCACAACAAACATACATCACATACACACGATAGCAAATATTACATGCGAAAAGCCAGACACGTTAAAGTAAACTGTATATAGTAGAATTCAGAGAATATTTTCATGACTGCGGGGAAAATCCCTGGCCCTTATGTAGGAATTACTACAGTAGCTTTTACCCTCACCTTTTCCTCCGCGTATACTTATATTTCTCTTATTAGTGAGGTGCATATTAATACATCTACGTCATCAAGGCTTTAAGGCAAAGATGAAATTTTTCTTTGCCATCTAGTCTTATCTAAAAATGTATAGAAGATCTATCAGAATAAAAACTAAAACAAAATTAAATTAATTATTCAAAACAGAATAAACTTGTTAAAACAAACCATGTCGTTTTCAGCTGAAAAGTGTCACTGCCTTCAAATTTAACATGTCTGGATTGATTAAGAGATTCTGCTGTTTTAACCTGATGTCTTTCTAGTGCTTTTCTCATCTAACCTACTGAAATAGGAAAGAAATTTGCATTCGTGTCAATAAGCGCGGAAAGCTACTTGTCACTTTGTCAGTAAAATGCATTATCCTCTATCAAGCCAACATGGAATTGAAAGCGATAACATGTAGGATGAAAGCACAGGAAAATGTTACACAGAGCGACAAACATTTCAGAGATATCTGACGTAATGCGGGTAGCGCCGGGCAGATAACATGGGCAATGGTGAATACCGAATACCGACTGAGGTAAAGACACACCACAAAGACATCACATAAAAAGCTAAACGGCAAAAGAAGCTTAAAGCAGAGCAGCGGCAGAGGGTCTGACGTTGGTTGTTGGGTGTGGGTTGGGAAGGATAAGACCAAAAGGTAAAAAACAACAGCTCAATTATATTTTAAGGGAGTTTTATTTATACGGACTTGATAAAGTTTTATATCGTAATTGAGATAGAGTAAACCAGCCAGCCAACCCCTAGTTGAGCCCTAAGTTTATAAGTTGAGTACAATAACAACGTGGGATTTTTTTAGAGACTGAGAATTTTTTTTTGAAAAGCGAAACTGAAAAATGAGACAAACAGTGTTGAAAACAAATGTCAGAGAAGAATAGATGGGAATTGAGAGGCTGGAACAGTAGAGCAAGAGTCTTTTTTTTAGTGAAAATTAGATCAAAGAACAAGAAAAGTCAACAAGAGAGAAAGAGACAAAAATTTGAAAAATTGTCGGGAAACGAGAGCGAGATCATACTTTGATTGGACGCTGTTGGGACATTTGGTGAAGGTGGTCCAGGAGCGGCTGCAGCAGCGGCAGTAAGCAATGTAGATGATTGAGGAGAGAGGGAAGATGGGGAGATGCGTCGGGCGAAAGCGTCATGTCTGTGAATGGCTGAGAGAGCAGGTGGATGCGAACGTGTGAAAAGAGAGGAGGCACCTGAAGACGTGGGCCCGTATTGACGCTGATCCCAAGTGAGAACAATGGTGATGCGACCTCGGTTTTCCATAATTTTCCACGAGGGAACCTCATCTTGTAAATCCACGCCGTTCAGAATTTTTATCGATGATGATGATGAGTTGATGTTCCAGGAATGATAATCGTGCATATAAAATGACAATATCACGATTATTAGTCATCTGATCGTAAGTTTGTTTTCTTGTTTGGAAATAATTTCAAATGTAATCAGTGAATTACTAATTTAGTTAAATCAGTTAGTTAATTTAGGTGATTATGGATCAGACGCTTAATATAGATAAGTATTTTACAAAAAAAAAGATGGAAAGCATAATATTTGTAATATGTGTAAAGGAGAACTTGCATCGCGAACAGGATTATGGAAGCATCTACGGTTAGTTCACCCAGCGGTGCATCAGAAAGTTGGGAGGTTGACAAGGAAAGTTGTTCGAGAAGACACGAGCGAGGACAAATCATTTGTTCCATGTCATTATTTACATAAAAATATTATGATTACTAACGACGCGTACTTTCAATTCTAATGGGGATATTGCAAAATGTTGAAGGACTGCTAGATTAAATTTATGTTTTCGTTATTTATGACTTATAGGTAGCTAAATATGGACCTTCTACAAAATTCGTATTGCAGTGTCGCAAGTACTTTGCATTTGTATTTAACCCTACACGTATGTTACTTGATTTCGCCTTTGTCAAGCTGAATAAACTTGCAAATGAGACGTATGTCTCTGACCTGAAGGAGTCCGTCAAATGCAATATAAAGATTATGAGTTACCCCCCGAGTGGCGACTTGGAGAAGTTGATTTCCACAAACTGTTCCGCACTGATTTGACAGGGGTCATTCAATCCCAAGTATGTTTATGAGTTGGTCGGAGGAAAGTCTGAAATTGCTGGGAATCGCCTCCATTCATGCACCTCAACAGCATGACTTTAACAATGGAGAATGGAAGAGTTTGGAGTTTTTATTACTCGAGTTTCTCGAAGACTACGACGTTCGTCTTTTTGTGGGGAACTACGGAAATAAGTATGACATCACTATTTTGCTTACTAATACGAATTTCATAAAAATGACACATTTTAAAATTAATTTTGCAGGGCCAAAATTTTGAAGATTAAGTGTAAGATGGACATCCCCGAAGTTTGGTACATGGTTGTATTACTCGTCGATCTATCTACTAAAGAGCATCTTTACGACGCGTACAAGTTCGAGAATAGTGCTGACAACAAACCGATTCAAGACTGCCGTGTTGAACTCGAGGAGATTTGGTTATTATCAAAGTATAATTTTTTACATGCAATAAGGAAAGACGTTAGGAGAGTCAACCTTTTGGAATTACGGGGAAGAAAGATGGTATTTCTACAAGCTGAAATGAAGAGAAAAGATGAAGAATTGGCAAAAGAAAAGCAGAGACATAAGAGGACATTACAGATGCTGGAGAAGGCAAATAAAAGATTGAGGATTGTACAAGAAGAGAAATCTAAAATACAATGTGCAGCTTATGAGCAAACACAAGACGTTAAATTCATCATGCCTTACTACTTTGACACCTTATAAACTTCAGTACCTTGTAAATCCAACGAAGAGATTGCTTCACACACAATTTTCGGGATCGAGGACAGGGCTAAACACAACAGTTTATATATAATAACATATTGTACACATAGAACATATAAAAACAAGAGAAAATGAAAAATTCGTGAGAGAAAGTGAGAGATGCTCTGGCTCTCCTCCTTCCCATCTGTTCTCCATGAACATACGTACATTCATAAGTAAGTATTATGTAGGTTGAATAAATAACACATTCATACGTATGTACTCTACATTATTTAAGAGACGTTATAATTTAATATACTTTAGCATTCCGTTCAGCATAAAGTTTTAGTAAAGACACACAAAATTAAATAATTATTTTATTATGCTGCTTCAGATCATTCTCACTCATTCTCTCTATGCAGCCTGTCACAACCAATGACAGGTCACACTCAACAATCACTTCACACAGTCATAACATTATCATCCATCATATCACCACGTTTCACATCCTTTCATCGCACCTCACACACAAAATTTTTACACGAAACGTAATATTGAATAACACCAGTCCAATCAACTTGTCATGCATTTAGATATGAACACAATGTTGATTGAGTTCTCCTTGTCACCTATATCCTATAACTCTTTAGTGTGTATTTTTTCAAGTAGTATACTGATGACTTCGTGCTTTGTTTCAACGAGAAAATAAACTTCCTTCTTTGTGAACCATTATGATGGCTATCTAATCACTGAATAGGAATGTTACGCACAATTTTACTTTCTCCAATCAAATGAAATAAAAACCATTCTCATTCTCAGGAAATTCTTAGGACCATTTCTCGTTTCATTTCTTCATCTCATACATGACCTTTAGATTTCTTAAATTTCACAATTCTCGTGATACGTTATTTATAAGTAAAATGTTCTTGTTACCTTTCAAGATTCTTTTATGTCATGAATGCTTTATAGTTGTTTTATGTCCCTTGTAATCAAATCAATCTAAACGTTTTTCCTTGAGCGAAAAGCCTACATGTAATTGAATCCTTTCATGTCAAAGAAAGCTTATTACTGTCGTGATTCTACTATTTCAAAGGTTGTGTTAAAGCATACTAGCCACCAACACTGACTGTTATCTAATATTATTTTCCTTGCCTACTATCTGTCTTGTGAGCAAATGAAACGTTCCGGCATGTAAAGGCGTGCCTGATGCGTGGGCGACCTGTTCTATTATTTATTGTGACTTGAGTGCCTGATTCTTGTTTGCGCCGTCTACTCAGCTTTTGTCTTCATACGATAGTGAAAACCGTTCGCTCATCTCAAAAAGGAAAGACAAAGTGAAGATTTGATTCTTCTTATTCTACTTCTGTCCATTTTTATATCTCTTGTATTAATTATAAACAGATTTTGGTCACTTTATGTATTTTTGTGCAAAGTTATGACAATAATGCTTGTAAATGTGTCTACACACAGCATATACATACTTTTGCAAAATGCATAAAAAGTGCATAAAGGTATATCACACAACACATCACTTTCACTCGACATTATGTCTCAACATTCTTTCAGAACAATAAAGTCAGTCAATACATCCGTTCCCTTCACATTACTCATAATAAAAACAATAACCCAGTCCTTTTTGTCCATACATAATTTCGCCCGTTCCAGTAAGCACGGGTGACATACTTTTCAGAGCTATGGACGATATAGACGCAAAATATCTTAAGAAAACGTTCTTCTCACGCTACCCCCAAGCAATACATTATGCAAAATAGTAAACATGGAGTTCAGTAAAAATAAAAATAAAAATTCATCCTTATCCTCCCAATACCGACCATTATACCTTTTCATTATTTGTAAATCAAATCTGCAAATGTCATATCAGTCAAGGTCGACAAAAACTATATAAGCACAAATGGAATCTAACAAGTTTGTACAAAAATGTTCACTCATTTTTTAATAAATCACTTTTTATTTCATTTTGCATCACAAAAAAATTACCAGCAGAGTTTAAAGAGTATACATATTAACAGAAAATGATTGTTTGAATGAAGACAAAAATGTGTGTTTACTTTTAAGAGCGGTTTCACTTTTTAACCAATAAGCTTTCACTGCTATGTCTCGGATCGGCACATACACTGACTATATGAACTGAATATACATAATTATGTACGCATGGTATAAAACGGGATTCCAATGGTTCCGTGTGGTCTTTAAAAAACTTAATTTCGAAGTAATACAGCCTTTAAAGAAATTAGCAGCAACTTCTTTTTAAATATGTTCAGCGTAAGTCAGTCATAATGCTACCAGCAAAAAACTACATTCATATTGCAAAATGATGTTCTTAATGCACAATATCTTTTAAAAATGAAAATTTTAAATGCGTCGCTTCCGAATACAATTTTTGAAGAACATTATACAATGAGAATTATTAATTACAAGAGATCGGTATTGTATTTAAGAGGTATTAGTGAAGCGATAATGTAGTAGATATTAATTATGTCGAATTAAGCAGCTTGGCAAGAGATATAGTCGCAACGTTTCTTTTTGCGTCACTTCTCACTTACTATGTTGGTAATAAATTTTTCAAATAGCGACGAAAGTACTGAATCAACTGAAAGGCATTAGGATGGGTTTGCTGCAATATTTTACAACTGCTAATTTCATAATATATAAGACATATGTTCGCACGAGTCCAAGACAAAGAATTATTGAACATCCAAATTCGTACACTCTGCGAGAGGGATTTGCAACTTGGATAATCCAAGTGCTTTTATTTCTGAAATGAGTGAACAAGTGACAAACATTTTTTTATTCATCAACCACAAATACTTTTCTTTAGAAAATCAATTGGCACAAACTAATTAACATTTATAAATAATGTTAATTTTCTTTGAACTGCAATTTGATTCCACACGTAAACCTATTTCTGTCTTCTGTTGTTTTGTCACTCCCAATGTATTTTGGTTGTGGTGGCGTCGGTGGCGATTCTACTTAAAAGCTACAAATGTGCCCTTTTGTTCATGTTACACCTACAAAGGCTGACAAAAGCTGCTACACTTGCTAATTAAATGCCATATGTTATAATTAGAGATCAGTAAAGTAAGTGACCTTATGTTAAATGACATCTCAAATTCGGCACGGTAAGTAGGTGGGATGATAGGAGTTATATGTTTTATTTCAATTTTAATACGTATTTGGAATAAAAATCGTGACTTTAAAGTAATAGTAATTATTGCTGACGAGGGTATTGTGAGCCCTTGAAAAGTATAAAATGTACCTTTTCTCTTACTAATTTGTCTGTTGAGGAAGGAATTTCTTATTGTTAGCATATCAGTGATTGAAATTGAAAACTTTGAAACTGTATTTGAATGATGAATATAAAAAATAATTGGCCCATATTCTAAGATGTTTACAATTACAGAGCAAACGGTAAATGAAAAGAAAGGAAAAGGTTTCCGCACCTGCCCGGATGACATCGACCCCTGCAGGGCACCAGCGTTCACCGGGACGTAGGAGGAGGAAGACAGTGTTATCTATTGAAATTTGAATGATGATTTTAAAGATGAAGTAATTAGTAGCGAGTCTCTTCGTAAACGTCAACTTTTAACGCAATACTAGCAGATGCTTTTAAAATTATTTACGTCAATAATTCTTACCCGGCAGTGATCGAAAATATTCTGAGTCATCCACCTGACAATTTAAATTTAACCATATTTAATCTCTAGCGTGTATGCTTAATCTGTATTAAACGAAAGGATTATAAATACATAGATACAAAACAGTAGTTTTTTATTTCCATACCTGCGTCCCGTCGGTTTCAAGCACCGCTCGTACATTCTCACTCACACTAACACCGAGTTTCTCACGACCTGAATAATATTTTAGTAACTCAATTTTAACTCAAATTTCAGCCAAACGCAAATAAAATAACCTATTAAATAGCCCTGAGAAGCATTAGAAAAAAGCTGCTTTCTCCAAAATTTAAGTATCACAGCAAGAGATCTTACATCTAGAGAAAATTTCTGCGGTATAAAAATTAAATGCGAATTTCTATTGTACAAGTTTGTATGCTTTGTTTTAGGTTGTTTCACCTGATTGCATTATATAATCTTTGTTATATAAAGCAATGTTCGTTCATGACTTTTATATGAGTTACTTACCTCGTACAATAAGTTCTTCTAGTGATGAAACTACTAAAGCTTTTCTTGTCGCTCTTGAGCTAGACCAGAGCTTGAATGGCCGTCTTGCGTGAGATGTCTGCAATAATAATAATAATCATTTTTTATAATTAAACATATTGATATTATTGAAAAGCCAAACCCTAACCAAATCATTTAAATATTTTGTTCGTCATTTCTCTGATGAAGACTCACGATTGAGTCGAAACGTCAGAATACAAAGATTAACGTTATTTATTATTAAACACTTGTATCTCATTTAAAATTTGGTGCATGGGAACAATGGGAAGCAAAACTAATAGGAAGCTCACAAAATGTGAATTAAAGTCCCAGAAAACCACGTATCACATATCCAGAGCCTTTTGCGTCGATTTCTAAAATATTTGCTTCAATCTTGACCAACCTAAGCCAAGCCTATTCTGCCAATGCAATGTGAAAAACAAAAAAATATAGCAATGTAGCCAGATAGACGGAGAGATCACATTTTGCTAATGATGGTAATTGAATTACGAACACCACACATTTTACATAACGCTGTAGCGGCTATAGTGTTTCTTTCTACGATTTTTTTCCCAGATCACTTCTTCCATTTTCGGAATTGACACAAAAAAAACTTTCCCAGATATGATTACGGTCTTCCTGGGCTCTAGTCATACTTCGCAAGGTTCATTAGTGTGATTCAATCATAAAATTATGTGCTTTTAATTCAATGCCTCAATGTAATAGTGAAGGTTGTAGTTTCATTTGTGACAGTTATGAATTAAATACTTTAAAATTAACACCCATAATCATCCTTTTTCTCAATGCAGCAAAAAATTCGGCGAAAAATTGACAATATTCATTCAACGGAATGTACAAGTTAGAGTTTGCACAGAAGACACACTTTGTCTTTCAAAGACTGATTTAATACGACGACGACGATCTTATTAACGACAGAACGGTGTACATTTGTAATTTCGTTCCATTGAACCAGCATAACGACTAACGACGAATAAACAATCAAAAGTCAGGGAAGTTACCAGTGACTTTGTAACAGAAATGTATCCCAAGAAAGTATGAATGGGTATATTACGTTTATAGCCCCAGGTTGATAGAACTCGACGAGTTGAATGATATTTATTTTAATTGGAGCTCGGTTCATTTTGTGACCTATTTGGGTCAGTTATTGTGCTGATTGGTCATAGTAGCGTTTGTATATCATATGTTAAGGTTTGAATGCGAGAAAAGGGTACAGGTTGAGAAAAATTCTAGGTAAGGTTTGAATACAAACTCGAAAATTTCTTTATTTGAGTCAAGGGCATGCAGTGGTGAACTGAGACATTGTATAACCTGAGCGTCAGTTTGAAATCGAAAAATATGAAATTCGGTTATTTTAAGAAAACTATCAATTTTTCAAAAACATTTTGCAATTTTTTATAAATAAATATAGTCAAAGAAAATTTTTGCAAAATTAAATCTGTATCTTCTCACCTCCCAGTGACCATACAAAGGTGAAATTTTGCATAAATTTTCTTCGACTATTTATATAAAAACTGCCAGTTGAAAATGTTTTTAAAAAATTAATAGTACAAAAGGTATTGACACTTTAATGTTACATGGTTAAAATATTTAATTACCCGTGTTGTTATTTTAGAATAGAGCTAGTTTTTGCATATGTGACTTATCAGCTCCTTAGCTTCAATTTTT
>VYYJ01003774.1:0-15438 GCA_021029165.1 Cyphoderus albinus
CAAGAGAAAGAAGAAAGAACAGAAAAGTTAAGAACAGAAAGGAAACAAAGAACTCCAAGAAGGTTAAAGGTTAACATGACATTCCAGGGTGGATGACTTTTGTATGGCAACTAACGGCAGAAAGGTACTGCTTAACCGTGGTATCCTCCGAGATATCCATACCCACCATGATAACCGTGACCTGAGAGAGCTCCGAGTGCGTACCCTCCATGACCTCCGTATCCCCCATAACCGATGCCTTGTCCATAGTAAGCTCCAGGAATGACAGCAGGTCCTACAGCGAAAGCACGTTGGGCAGCTTGGATGGCTGCATTGTTGTGTGCAGCTCCTGAAGCGATCGAATTTTGGACTCCAATGGCGGCGGCTTCTGTTAATGAAAGAGAGTAAGAACTGTTTCAGAATACCGTTTAAAGGCATAACATTAATACTAAAATGAATTTATTTTCCAGTTTTTATTACGGTTGATTCTGTTGGCGGCAATTTGTCTGGCGTTTTGAATAGCCTGGATGTTTTCGGCGTTGATAAGGGCGGAATTATCCGCGATGGCGGCATTCGCAGCATTGGCAGCAAGAGTAATTTGAGCTCCAGCAAGATGGCTCACGTCGCGGTGAATTCCACGAGCGTCAACTCCATGTTGGATAGCAATGTGATCGGCGCTGGATCCATAGCCATGGCCGTACTGGAGCAAATTGAGAATTGTTACAGTTTAAATTTTGGAGAAAAGAATATATACATTTGAATTCAAAATAAAGAATCATTGGAATTTCTTACGAAAGGAGCAGCGTAATGAAGTCCGTGGTAGCCAGCTGGGGGAATGGCGGAGACTGTGGCTGCAAGGGCGACCAAGATAACTGCTGCGGAACGCATTTTGAAGGAGGTGTTTTTGGAAAAGGAAGAAATGCAAAGAGATTAAAAAGTTGGAATGAGAATAGAAGACAGAAGATGACTGAATGATTTGTCGAACGGCGCAGATCGTATTTATAGTTGGCTCAGAGGAGACGCCTCCAACGCGGTGGTCGTGGTCTTTGGCGTCTCTCCGCTTGGTTGCACTTGGCTTATGCAATAGAGGATAGACGTATTAAAAGGTTCGACATGACAATTCGCTGTTGGTGTTTTGGTGACCCACGCCCCGCATTCGATTAATTCATGTTAATAATATTTAATGCACTAGATGCATTCCATATAGCTAATTATTTATTGAACGATTGAATCACAGGTGTAATGCAGAAAGTATTGGAAAGGTAATGCCATTTTCTTGTCAATTCAGCGCACACCTTTTTTGTGTGTCTGCATTCTTTACATCCTGTGCTAATTAAATATTTGGTTTAAAACTGATATTAGTATGCAACAAGATCATCAAAGAATCTTCCCATGATGTATGGCAAGAATATTGTACTTGATTAGTGAATTCACTAATTACCTATTTAATGAATGCTTGCAAAGTTCATGCTGTCCCTTTTAATTTGAATTTATTTAAATTATTTTAGTTTACTCTAATTGTGTAAAATAAAGTCGGAAGCAGTCATGCAATTTATTGCTGTTCTACATAAATTCGTCTAATGCTTTGGTATTTATTTACTTCGCGTGAAGAGCTGCTTAATTGTTGTTCTTGTTGCACTTATCTTTAATCTATGAATTCAATTGATTTTTAATGTATTTTTAGTTTATCTCGGCCACTTAATTGACCAATTAAAACTAGGTGCATATGTGCTAATCTAACAATTAAAGCAGTCTACTTTTCCTCACCATTCATCATTGAATTAAATAGGTTGGGTGTAAATGTGTAATTAACAACAAGGTTTGTGTATTTGCTAACAGTGGTCAATACTGGTGTTAATTAAAATTTTAAAATAAATTCATAATCATAACTCATAAACTTTATGATTCATTGCTGTGGCTGTTTAAAGGACATTTTTTTTAAATTGACACAACCGAATCTCAAATCAAATGGGCCACCTCGGAACCCAATAAATTATCTGCAGTCCCACGCAACATTTTCATATGAACGAAGAAGTCATCTTGATTATGCCATAATATATTTTCTTTGCCAACTTATTTTGCAAATTGCGATTTTTTGAAATTAACTTATATTGGGAATTTCGAACTTTGCAAAAACTTTGATTGTAACAACATTGCCACATTTTGATTGTGTATTAATTAGATAACGTTTCCTCCCTCGGTATAAATAATATTTATGTTAAACCTACATGTATACTAATTTACTTTAGATTTATTTTGAATATCAGATGCAAGCAAAATACGAGGTTAATTTTTAGTTAATTATGGTTAATTCATTGCTCATCTGCTTGGATTGTTTTGCAGGCGATAAGTCATCAATCATCAATCAGGATGTCGTTCGTCGACTCGCTGTACTACAATGTTTACCGGAGAAGCTCCACCTTGGCCCTTTCCTGTGTCGCTGGAGCATTCCTCTTTGAACGGGGCTTTGACGCGTTGGCCAACAGCATCTTTGAACGAATTAATCGTGGGGTACGTCAACATTTTTATTTAACTAACTGACAGAAATAGATTTCCTATGCTCGTAAAGGTATTTGTGTTCCACCAATTAAATGTTTTTCTGTTTATTTTCAGAAATTATGGAAGGATATTTGCCATAAGTATGTCAGCAACGAAGAGGAGTAAACGAGAATTAGCCACGATTCACAATTCGGAAAAGCTGGAGTTGATGAAACAATTTTATTGTCATAATAATTTTAATATCATGTCAGTTAATCTTATCAGAATGAATTATTTGTAATTGATTTGGTGTAAATCTTTGAAAAGTCTGTATCATTCCAATGCGTACCTGATGTAATACAGGAAGTTCTGTTTTAATTGCTGTTGTTGTTAATTTCTGGCGGGTTTTATTTCATTAACCTATCTGTGATTTAAGGTTAATATCATTTGAATCTTCATTATGTTTAATTGATCCTCTGCTGATATGCATTTTCAATACAAGAAGTAAAACACATTTTCAAATGCGGTTCATTTTTTGCAGTTTCATACTTTGTTATTTTACATTTAACCTTTAAATTAGCCCTTGGAATTTCAAATTGCCACAATCCTTATAATGACATTGAAATTGAAACTCATTTGCAATATTTTCTAATCAGTTTAAGTAGCAAGTACAATTCTATAGTTTCCGCATAGTTGACGCCCACAATCTTGCAATTATAACGGCAAACGGTATCAGGTATCAAAAACTATAAAAAATGGTTGGAATGCATTTAATTTCTTTTAGGTGTTATAACGCTTGTTCAACACATCATTAGATTTTCATGTACGCACGTATTCGTNAAAACTATAAAAAATGGTTGGAATGCATTTAATTTCTTTTAGGTGTTATAACGCTTGTTCAACACATCATTAGATTTTCATGTACGCACGTATTCGTTTTCATGCAAGAATGACTACATGTAATTCGTTTTTTAGATACGGCTTTATATAATTAATTACAATGATTTACGCAATTGATTATTTGTTATATGAATATTTTTCGTTGGTAAGCTGTGAATTATGTTAATTTCTGAAGATTCCATGTGTGATCATGATCGTGAAGATGATTTTAAGTTGAAATTACATTTAATTTTGTAATCGTAATTTGCTTCATTTAACGCTCAAGTGACTTAATCTTACCAATCAATAAGCAGATGAAACTCGTGCATAAAAATCACATGAATTTCTGATTTATTTAAGGCAACAATAAATGAAGATCTGGAGTGAGCCCTTAAATTATTATGGATGGATGGGATGAAAATGCAAGTAAAAATGCAAATGAAGTATCACTATTGCAGGGATTACATTAAATCTGATGCATATATGAACTACTGTTTCATCATTAAAATTAACTAAATCATTCAATCGTTTTAATAAAAACAATCGGCAGGTAATTCGTCATCCACCCTACGTCATCGCGCGAAGCAGTTTGAGGTCAGTATAAAAGCGATAAGCGAGTGTCAAAGTGTCATTCAGTCATCTTCCAACAATTCATCAAAACGTTCTAATCAACTTCTTCAAGTGCCTTTAAGCAAATTAAAATAAATCAGCGAAAATGCATTCCGCAGTTCTCATTGCTTTGGTCGCCCTTGTGGCTGGTTCTTCCGCCCTTCCTCCACTCGCTCCAGTTGTTGTAAGACACTTCTTGGAATACCTAGATATAAATAACTGCCTACAAATCTCAATTATATTTCATTATGTTTTGAAACGTTTCAGGTCGCCCATGGACTTCATCATGCTCCAAGTGCTGACAACGTCCAAACCCAAATCAACACCGATCTCCGCGGAGTTGCCCGTGACGTCTCCAACTTGGCCGGTGCTCAAGTGACTCTCGCCGCTAACGCTGCGAACGCCGCCGCCGCCGATCAAGCAGCTCTCATCAATTCTGAAAATGTTCAGGCTGTTCAAAACGCCCGTCAAGTTGTGGCTAACCGTATTAATAACGGTAAATTTTAAATATGACACGTACTATCTAAATATAAATGCAATTGAAAATACTAAGAGTATATTTAAATATTTTTTTATTTAAAGCTGCTGCCATCTCTGTGAACTCCGCGATTTCTGCTAATGCTGCTATTAACAATCAAGGTAGCTTAGTTTTTTAAACCTTTTAATTAGAGAGTAAAATTAACGGTTTATAATCCTAAATATTTTTATTCGTGATTATTAAAGCTATCCAAGCTGCCCAAGCCGCTCTTGCCCCTCATCAACCTGGTGACATTCCTGTGGCCAGCATTGCCGGTGTTGCTCCTGTTCCCATCGGAGTTGCTGGACTTCCCATCGGAGTTGCTGGAGTTGCTGGACTTCCCATCGGAGTTGCTGGAATTCCCGTCGCTGGCATTCCAATTGCCACCAACTACGGAGGTTTAGTTGGCGTCGCAGGACACGGTTTAGTTGGGGGAGCTATCATTGGCTAAATTTTAAAATCTTCATAATTCAATTACTATCCCAGTGGATGCTTGTGGAATGTCTTAACTTTTCCAATTTTATTGTATACTAAGAGGGCCCAGTTTTCTAGTTATGTAATCCATAAAATATTAACTATTCTAAGAACTCCTGCTTAATGCTATGTGCCATGTGTTTACGTAACTATAATAAATCGGGCGAACTAAATTGTATTAACTAAATCTGTCGGTAAATTGCATTGGCGTTCTTTTCATTTCATTGTTATGTTGTTCTTGAACTCAGCGTCTACCTTGGCATATGCATACAACATAACAATATTAAATTTTTATATTAACAATGGTAAATGATTCTTTGAGGAAGCTGCTTTTAAAAAACTACACCTACATCTATAGCAGAAAATCAGGCATAATTTTCTAGTTTGCATTTTTCCACTGTCACTATTTTAGAAATGAAGGTGAATGCTTATGAGGTACAAGTTTTTGCTTGAGACAATTTGTCTCTCCAATATCTAACGCGTTAATATTTATTTTATGGTTGGTTTTGAAGAAACAGTAATTCCATATCTCTCTGATTCAAAATAGCCTTGACATTCACCTCGAAATTATTTTAACTCAGTTTCATCAAGTTACCACCAGAAGTTTCTGCCTCCAGAGATGAAAACAAACATGTTTACTTCATAGGCCACTTAATTATCTACAAAGAACTTAATAAGAGGCATTATTTTAAGGACGGATGCGAGAGTTTAAAAAAAATTGACAACAGTAGAAAAAATCTTTTGTGGAGATTGTTATCAGTCGATTAGATTCTTTTGTTTGGTCGTACGGATGGTTTGAAAAATATTAATGAGTTAGATGTGTGTATATATGTACAAACAAAAATTCAAGATGATACATTACTGTGCTTGATGAATACCGACCAAAACATGATTAGTTACGTACGATTCCAAGTAACTGCAATAATAATCAAACAGCCGAGCAAGCGTCTCTACTATTTATTTCCAAAGTCGTAGACTGCTTTGCGAGCAACATGGAAGTAATGCGGAATTTTTAATAACTTTGACAATAAAGGTAGAAGAGCTGCAAAAATCAATCTGACACGCAAACAGAAGTATAAAACGTCGTCATCAGTTAAACTGTGAGAACATTACATATACACATCGGATGCAATAGTGCAGGTTATTGTGCTGGAACGAATCATTCAGACTGTCACTAAACCCAAATTTAATGATGTTATACTCTACATAACAATAAACATTTATGTCTGATATAAAAACTTTTATTGTAAAACTCAACTCTGAAGTCAGATTTATTCTGTGGTTTTAATAATTTGATATTGTTCTACAATCATCTCCTGTCAGGTAAACCTATTTCTGTCAACCAATTTATCAACAGGAAAATACAATTGTTATTTACTTAACCTCTGACGTTTTTAACTGAAAAGGCAAGTTAATATTATTTTTGTTTTCGTCATCAACAGTACAGTAGTAATACCATTCCATTCCTAAATCAACGGTTGTGTTATATTACCCCTGACCGAGATTTTTCTCATAGTCTCTCTCTGTGATATTCGTCAAGCTAAGACTGTTCATATTGGTACTAGTAGAATTAATTCAAGTATTAAATATTTCAGTCGTAGTTGTGAGTTTGAGGTAAAATACTATAATTCTAGGATTGGTTAAGTGGGATTAGTTTACTAAAATGCAGAATACATACATAACATAAATTATACAAACTTATGGGTAGTTAGTTAGCTTCAACAAAGCCATACCTCAAAAAGACATTGTCAATAATCACCTCAACTATCGAAGAGAGGTTGAGGGGAGGTGACAAACAATGCGAGGTATATGTACGATACGATGTACTAATTAAACCCGGTTACAGTTAGACATGCAATACAGGTATTAGTCTTATCAGCTAAGATTTCTGGAAGGGTTCAGTGTTACACAGATCAACTGTAAACTGAGGTGAGGTGACATACCTCACTTCGCCGAAGCTCGAAACAAATAATCTTTCGGTGTAGTTGCATGGATATCATATGCTATCAAGCTATCATGATTTTAAGCATTCATTAAAAATTTCCTAACAAAACTGATAAGCCTTGTGGCATGAATGTGAAGTAATGTGAAACAAAGGCGAGGTAAAGAACACACAAGTGCTACTATTTATTGAGAGAGAAATGAGCTTGTATGAACACTGAGAAAGACACTTTAATATTGTAATGTGTATTTTTCAAATTCGCTAATTGACCAGTTTTGAATAAGGAGATTTTTAAAATCATAAGTAGTTCAAGATGAAAGCTGTCCACACAATTGTGAATGACTCTATCATGAAATGGAGGAAAAGTGTTTGGAACTACCCATTTGTCGAAACTTATGCTGCCTTCGTGGCAGCATTCTCCTTCCTGACCACAGGACTTCTAAGATCTTATACATCTCCTGCATTGTCTTCCATGACAAAAGAGCCCGGTTTACTCAACTCAACTTTTACTTCGGAGAAAGCAATTATTTCCTGGATCGCCTCATGTCCTCCTCTTGCCTCATTTGTGGGCACAATCGTAGCCGGTCCTCTGCTCCAGTACATGGGTAGGCGAGGAACTTTGGTTATCCTTACTCTTCCGTTGATTGCTGGTTGGCTGATAATTGGCTTTGCTGGAAAAAGCGTCTCTTTGATACTACTTGGAAGATTAGCAACAGGTTTCGCGGCAGGGTTAAGTACAGCAAGTGCTCAACTTTATATTAGTGAATGTGTCCGTGCAGAAGTTCGCGGAAACACTCGGCTTCTTTCCCGCAATGATGCTATCCCTTGGCGTACTTGTCGGGTTTGGAGTGGCCAATTTAAATTTAGATTGGAGAAATCTTGCCCTGGCTATGACTATTTTCCCTGTAGGTCTATTAGCAATGTCACTAACAATTCCTGAATCACCGTCTTGGCTGCTCATGAAAAAGAGAGACAAAAATGGACTCGATACTTTGAAGCGACTTCGGGGCAACGTGAGAAATGAACAAGAAATTCTACATGAAATATCAGAAATTCAAATGGTTCTTTCTAAGAGTGGAAATGGAGGCAGCAATAATGCAAATACAGAAAAGAAAGATTCAGATTCAGAACCACACTCATTTTGCCAACTTATGGGTCAGAGAAGCATCTGGTTTCCGGCTATGATCGCGGTGCTCCTTATGATATTTCAGCAGTGTACCGGGTCAAATGTAGTCATTTTCTACCTTGGCATTATCCTAACAGAAGCAGAACCACAGAGCTTCAAAATGAAGATGATGACAATGTCAAATTCTACGAACGAAAAAATTCACTATGGATTAGATCAGAATGTGAGCTCTGTTGTAGTCGGCGTTGTTCAGTTCGTAGCGTTCTTCGTCAGTCTGCCTCTAATTGACCGTCTTGGACGAAGAATTCTTTTAATCAGCTCCGCACTCGCAATGAGTATTCCTCACGGTATACTGGGGATCTATTATTTTTGTAATCAGCCAATGTACTTCATCAACCCTGGTGGCACTTGTGTTTCTTTTGTGGAATCTACCGGGGAATGGCTTCCTCTGACATGTCTCTCCTTGTTCACCGCCGCCTACTCCATCGGATTCGGACCGATTTGTTTTATCTTGATGAGTGAACTATTTCCGAGCCAAGCTAGAAGTTACTTGTGTTCGTTAACCTCTTTCATATCTCACTTCTCCCTATTCATATTAATCAGAGGATTTCGAGCAGCTTTGGATGTTATTGGACCTTTTGGTACATTCTCAGCTTTCGCTCTGAGCTGTGTGATATCAATTTTTTTTGTTGCTGCGGTGGTTCCAGAAACAAAAGGAAAGACTTTGGCGGAAATTGAGAAGAGCTTTACGAAAAATGAGACTTTAAATTCAGACAGTACAGAAAAGTAGTATTTAGAACCTCCATAATATGAAGTAATATGCTAATAATTTGTAAAATAATAGTGTGATTTTAAGGAACTTTTAATGATTCAACAATGACTGTATATACAACATTTATATATTATAAATAAAATGCAATACTTTTAATCATCCTCAATAAATATGGTAGCTTCATCCGCGTAGCATGAAAAAATATCTCTGCGCCTGACAGTGGCACTAATAAAAACTTGAATACAGTTCGTACAGAAGTCTTGAGTAAAGTCGGTCACACGATTATGGGAGGAATCGGTGGGGTCATCGATATCCTCTGTAGGGATGAAAATGGGACACGCATCAAGATTGGTCATTGCATCCGAATCAAGATCATCCGGCCAACTTGGGCAACAATAGCATGTTGAACCTCCAGTAAATTTGTCTCCGAAGCAGCATGCGGGACCCTTGCCACGACCAAGGAGTTTGTTGCAGTAGCGTACGCAATCCCCATGAGAAAAACAGTATGTCGCAATCTAATTCAAACGTTAGCGTCGGTTAAAAAAGAGAACAAAATTTGTGTTCAATTAAACTGTATTACAATACTATGACCAACCTTACCTCGTCGTGTTTACTTGAAATCAAGTTTGCACTTTTAAATAAAATCAAGAAAAATACCACTGAACTTAAACGGAGTTTCATTTTCTACTTATGAGCCTGTTGAATTACAAAAATTAAATTATGCAATCCTAATTTTCACTTAATAAATGTTTTTGAACCTGACATTACTTTATCCCTACAAAGTAATAATTAAAATAATACTGCAAAGTTGATGCTATTATGATCATCAGGCCGTGAATGGGGCTCCGTTATGCATAGTGTTAAGTGCAAGAGTATTACAGTTATTATTTAATACTACGTTCAGTAATAAGAAATTGTATTATTCCATTTCTCTGTTTTGTCTTTACAAAAAGGATTATTGGTACTGATAATGGCGTAAAATGATAAGGATTGAAAGCATTATACCTTACAGGGTGAAACTTTAGACAGGTCTTGGACAGTGTTACTTTGTCTTTCTGTTACATTCAATGTACATATGTATCCAAAATGATACCATAAATTAAATTCGTATATGAGCAGTTCAAGACAAATTAATCTCATGTGAAAGTAAAGCTGCATAATGTGACGTGGTTGGAAACAGCCAAAAATTAACTACGCCCAGCCTAATTTTAATCAGATATAACAGGTAATTGATTGGTACATTTCACAAATAACTTTCACTGTTTATTTATAGATAGGAAATTTTGTTACAATTTACAAGTTACGCTTAACAATGTACATATTATGGTTTATCCCCTTCTGCTACCACCTCCGTAGCCTCCGTAATAAATTGGTCCACTTTTGCATTCACATCGAGAAGCGGAGCAAATCGTTTGAGACATGCCTTGACCTTTGCAGTATTTGTCACACTGTTGATATGAAAATCCGCCGCAATAGTTATCATAAATTTTGTTGGAAGATTCGGTCAGTGACTCTGGGCGTTCATAGACGTACCCCGATACTTGCCTCGTAATTCTCCTCTTGGACAGAGGTGATGCCTAGAGATAGGTGAAAGAATTTGTTTAAAAAATCAAGTAGCTTAGTTTAGTTAATTATTAGTTTGAAATATTAATACGAACCACAGCCACACAAATTAATGCAAAGAGCAAAATGGACTTCATTTTACTGAAAAATCTGCAGTTATCAAATCTCAGAGTTCAAGACAGAAATGAGTAACTTCGCATTTTCTTATTGATTTTATGTCCAACCTTTTAAGGCCCATGAAAAACTACATAATATCCCGGAAAATTTTTGAAGGCAGCGAGTTTTCCTTCACTGTAAAAACTTACGGTCAAGAACATGAAATTGACACATATACATATGATATATTATTGTGTGGTTGTGTAATTTCCACTTGCCCTTGGCCAGGAATAGAGATACTTTCTGTTTCCTTCTTTGGAATAATCAAACCACATTTGAACATTTTCAATTCGGTTGTAACGTTGTAAAACAGAAAATTGTCTAAAAACGACACAAAGGGAAACGCAAACACGCACATTTCTTGTTTCTTCACTGGAAGTAATCTTGTAGCTTGTAACGTAGTATGTTGTAAGTTGTAACTTTTTTGTGGCTTTTTGTTGTTGTTATTTACACAGAGCCAAAATGGAATAAAAACGTCCTGTTTTTCGTAATGTGTGGTTGAATTAAACTGATGTTTTTATTATTAATACAAATTTTAAAAGTTGTTATACAATAAAAATAAAATTATTAATTCTACACAATAATAACTCTATTAAATAAAAAAATACTCGCATAAATTGGCATCAGAAGAATGCATAGGTAATACTTATTCAAGTGAACAGTCTTAAGTGGAACTTATGTGTTAAACCTCGTAATACAACCTACAATAAAATATTCATTACTCATGAATTACATTACGTAAATAAATTGAATTTATCACGGCCTAATGATTTTCGTACATTTTGCTGAACTTTTGAGTAATTAATAATTAAAGACCATTAGAAGACCTTAGATGAGCTTACCTTTACAGAATGATAAGTGATTTCTGACATAGGATATGCAATTATTCAAGAAGTGCAAGTGGAGAATGAAACCAGGCATATGTCCTTTTGCTAAGTATTCTACAAGAAGATTCCGCCGTCGCTGTATCCTGCAACATAAAAATGTGCTCACTTCATTGCATTTGCAATTAGTTATTATAAATAAAGTTATTGACCGCCGCCGATCCACCATTAGCCCCAAAGAAACACCCAAATTGTGAACATGAAAATGGCATTATGCAGAAATCAGAAATCCAATAATATTTGCAAATGGACACACACAGCAGAGTTGAGGGCGTGGGTCACATAATTATGCTCAAGAAAGAAAATGTCACCTACCACTAAATCAGCATAAGAACTAATCACAATGAAGGGTAAGTCAACGCCTCTTGCATCAGAATGGCATTTATTGGCAAAAGCAGAAAGTCAATGAGGTGGAAATATCTATAATCATATAAAAGCAGGCATTATCGATGATCAGTTCATTCAATCATCTCTTGTCATCTCATTCAATACTACAATCAGCTTTTCAACCCTCCCCCATCAAAATCTCCAAGATGCGTTCCGCCGTAAGTCTTAAAACAAATCGCGTGAATTTGCACAAAGTGAACTGCAAAAGTGATCACGAGTTTTGTATTTTATTGGTTGCAGGTTGTTGCATTGATTGCTTTCGCTGCCAGCGTTAGTGCTATTCCCCCACTCGCTGGAGTCCATGGAGTTGGTCTCCTCGGTGCCCATGGTATTTTGGGTGGCCCAAGTGCTGGTTCCGTCCAAATCCAAGCCAGCGGAGCTGTCCGCGGTGCTGCTGCCGACTTAGCTAATATTGCCAGAGCTCAGGTTACCCAAGCCGGCCGCTCCGCCCAAGCTGCTGCTGCCAACCAAGCTGCCCTTATCAACGCCGAAAACGTTCAGGCTATCCAAAATGCTCGTCAAATTGCTGCCAACCGTGCCAACCAGGCTGCTGCTATTGCTGTCCAATCTGCCATCTCTTCCGGAGCAGCTGCAAATAACGCTGCCATCCAAGGTGCCCAGGCTGCTCTTTCCCCAGTTGGACCCGCCGGTGTGATCGGTGCCTCTGGAATCTACGGAGCTGGAGCTTACGGTCTTGCTGGTGTCCCACTTGGCGCTCGTGGTTTGGGTCTCGCTGGTCTTGCTGGCGTTCCAGTCGCTGGACTTGGAGCCCGTCTTGGAGCTCTTGGTCTTGCTGGACAAGGTCTTGGTTATGGTTATGGACACGGCTATGGTGCCGGACATGGTCTCATCCATGGTTAAATAATGATTTAACGAACTGTTTTCTAATAGACAACTTTCCTCTCTCATTTTGTTTTTCTAATCAAAAAAGTCATGCACGCACACTTTACTCAAAATTGTTTCTTTCCTTCTTTCCTTTCCTGCACCAGGCCAAATTGTTATGGTTGACTGACATTGTTAACTTGTTTTGTTCACGTAATCTTTTTCAAATTATTTATTTATTTAATGCCAAATCAAGTAGGAGCAATAAATCATTTTTAGCAGAAAATATTTTATACATATTACTTGTATGTACCATGTACCAATATGAATGAACATTTCGAACATCCAATTTTCACAATTACCGAAAGTTACAAGATTTGCCAATCGTGTTAACTAAAACTAAATAAGTGACACAAGCATGTAAGAAATGAGGGCACGCAAGAGTATTCAACCATTACTGACATGATCAAACAGTTTTTAATTTGCAGTTATGCTTTGTTTTTCCTGGATTGCAAATCAATGCAACCTTGGTGCATTATTGGCTAAAATTCATCAGGTGAGCAAATGCTACCGAAAATATCATCATAATCATAATCAACATTACAAACAAAATAGCAATGAAATGTGAGGGCTTGCAAGAAATCTATAATTGCCGAAAATTCCTTTTGTCTGTCTCATATTTGTCGCTTCAATTTTGTGATTATTTACTACTAAAATAAAGTCACGTACTAAACGCATGATGAAGGTCGAATGGTTGGCTTTCAAACAAGAAGTAAAAAAACTGAGATTCTCCATGCCTGAAAACTTCTAAAAGTGCCTCTTTATTGATTCGGTATATGTAGTTACTATTTTAAACTGGTGGTGATAATATGTCAAATCCCAATCAAGTTTCGGGGTCCATTTTAAAAAAAATGCAAAATTATTGGGTCTCATATTAGTACCCCGAGGCACCGGACGGATTAAGTACAATAACGGACTTCATGTGACTGGACTGTAATTATAAACTGCTGTGATTAAAAATTATAATTTGCTTTGCTACTCATTATAAGCTTCAATTTGAGCTAATAAACAAGAAAATCAACTTACATGTGCGTGTTCATGTTTTAGTGTTTTAGTACATGGTATTTAATAGATCTAAATTATACCTCAGGAAAGGGCAACATGTCAGGCTTAACCGAGAAATGTGGTTAATTGTTGTTTATGGAAGTTGAGTATCCCAACTGGCCAATGAATATTGTGGCGTCGTTAATTTACCTTTGTGTTAAATGTGCTACATAAACGTATCAGTTATAAAAGACCCCGCAGTCGTAGCGAAGCAGTATTCAGTACCCACTCATAGTGACGTTATTGTAATTGTTATATGTATTGTATTGTACACGTAACGTTTTTAATTGTCAATTTATTTAATTGCCAAACTTCCTCTATATACAATCTTTCCGGCAGCAAACGGACAAATAATAATTAACAATAATTGTCAAGCTTTAACCGATCAATCTGAGCATTTTAGAAGGTACTTATATCTGCCAAGGTCAAATCTAATACAGATTTGATCTTCAACTTCACGAAAATTTTAATTGTTTTCACAGTTTCATTATGATAGGTGTTTACTTAATACTTTTAAGTTAATAGCTTATTATTTTAGCTTTTGATCCCCACAACCCAAACTAACCCGGCATTTTGATTGATTAGGGTATTTTAGTCCTGAAAAGTATCTCATATCTCTTAAATAAAAATACGTAATTGCCCCCCTTTCCTCTCCTCCCATCCGAAAATATAATTATATTTTTCTCATAAAATGGACATGAATTGGGCATAAAAGTAGCCAATTTAATGTCAATATTATTATTGACACTTTAATCGTCTATATTGAAAAAATAATGCTAACAGCTTATTTACTTTGACTTTACGAGACCAGTTGTGACTTGATCGTTCCTTCCTTAATGAATAAATTGCTGGACCTTATTTTTCTAATTATCGGCCATTTTCTTGTTCTTCTTGTAAATACACATTTTTTATGAATAAAATCCTTCAGTCTGAATTTTCACTGGAGTCCAGTGACTGGACAAACAAAGTACTTAGCTCTGGCTCTGGCCAATCAAAATATTCTAAACCAAACTCTTATTTTCAAAGTGAGTGTATTTCAGCCGTAGTTTTTGCTTAACTGACAACAATGGATCGCGGAGGAACGCTTAGGAAAAGGGGTCGGCGACACATTGTCAAAGTATGGTGAAAGTTAGAAAGTTTATAGCTGAATTAGAACAAATCGTAGAAATGAACTTAAAATTGTCACTTGATTTTCTATCTGAACTTCAGGTAAAGCAGAACACATCAGACGCAGAAACAGCATCATTTTACAACGGCGAAGATGTACAAAACTTGGATCATACAATTATTCCTATTAGTGCTCATTCCAAATCCGACTTCAGTCAAATTAGTGACGACAATCGTTTCAATTCGAAAAACGAGGGTAATATACTGCCGTTGTGGTCCAAACATTCGAAGAATCCAAGAGAAAGTATATCGCTCATTCCAAATTACGCCTACACATGTCTCACCTGTCTTATCACAATTGGAATCGTTTCCGGCTCTTGCCCATGGACATATGACAGAAAAATGAGGCGACTGGAAAAGTGGAAAAATCCATTACTGCTGGGAATTTGGTATTTCCTTTGGTTGTTTGGATTGGTTCAAACTGGAGGGTTATTGAGTTATCACTTCATGGTTTGGACCCGAATGTGGCAACCCGGAATGACGACTGCATCTTACAAGGGAGTGTTTGCCTATTTCCTGTTTGTCTACTGGCATGGAATTTCATTTTGTAACAGAATAGTAGTGATCCTGTGCGAGGAT
>VYYJ01003775.1:0-15436 GCA_021029165.1 Cyphoderus albinus
CATCATGGGATGAAGAAGCCATTTCCGAGGTGGCACAATGTCTATGTCGTGAAGCACCGAAGCTCTCCACGGGATCAGCCTGAAAACTCTACCCCCGATGCATTATGGAGAGGAGAAGTCTTTTCCAATGTGGCACAGGGCCTACGACGTGAAGAAAGAAAGTCCTCCACGGGATCAACATGAAAACTCCACTCCAGATGCATCATGGAGAGAAGAAGCCATTTCCGGAGTGGCACAAGGCCTATGTCTTGAAGAAACAAAGCTGTCCGTGGGATCAGCCTACAAACTCCACCCCCGATGCATCATGGAGAGGAGAAGCCATTTCCGGTGTGGCACAAGGCCTATGACGTGAAGCACCATGGCTATTTGGAAAACTTACGTTAGTCCATTTCCGAAACAAGTTTTGTCCTATGGTATGAATAACTGAAGCAATCAATGGGTATACCTGTGAAATGCAGGATGCACGTTTGGCATTATGAGCAAGTGATAGGTGCCAGAGGTGGAAGGCGACGTAATCATGAGTATTTTAATTGTAACATATAACATTGTGCATAATTTGATTGATACTAATTAAATATACAAAGAATGAAATAATGACAAGTAACGTTAAATAACACAAATCATATGTAAAATTTTTGTATGAATGCATAGTTGTTTTTCGAATAAATTGTTTTAACCATTTTTATGCAAACTGAAAAAGTACAAAATTATATACATTCCTTTTAGTCACAACACAACAATTTAAAAACGAACAATTTAAGATTTAATTGTGATGACGCATAAAAGAAATAAACATTATTCTGCAAAATTTTGAAACATCACCAATTCCAGATGTGGAATGAATATATAGACGATAACTCGAGATTTTAATTTTAAAAACGTGACATCACTTTTAAGGGTAATCCTGCGGGTCTCTCATCTGCATGAAATGCTGCGCGTCGGCGTCGGCGTAAGATCCACAATCCGAAGCTCACAGCGACGATAAGTACAACGGCAGCCAGCAACATACGTAAGATAATGTATGCCAACGGGTTCATTTCAGCAGCTAGTTGTTGCAATTCGGGAATGGGACGGGTGACAGAATATTCGTCTGAACATAACAGCAATTATATATCAAATAATTAAATCATATAAAATAATAAAAATCGAGACAATCACGAATTCGTAGGCACTAACAACCCAGCGAGAATATAGATTATTATTACGATGATTGGTTTGCTTACGTGAATGGCCAGAATGATTTTTTTGGTAATTTTGGTCTGTTTTGTTAAAGGATCGGTCCATCTTGAAAACAAGTTGTTGCACTGTCCTGTTTTTCTGTTGTTTCTGGTCAGGTTAATACGATCGAATGAGGACTGCATATAATAGTTTACGTTTAATTATATGCATTGAGATGATTAGTCTAAGCATGCAAGGATTGGTTGCATTATGCAAGGAATACTAAGTGAATAATAGCTATCAATGAAACTCTGGCTTGTATCTTTCTGACTCATGTGTGTAATCTTCCTTTGTGACGCATCGCATTTTATTCTTAGGTATACTCGAATTTATTTACCCTGATTATTGATAAGGGGTTGACTTTTGTCGTGGAGAAAACGATTGCGTTACAGGCCTCAGAACTAAGTTTTGTAAGATACTCTCTTAGGTTTGGTAGACTTCTCAGACATCGCAAACCGACAGAGGATGCAGACTTCTCAGACATCGCAGACCGACAGAGGATGCAGACTTCTCAGACATCGAAACTTTGCAGTAGCGAGGAAAAAAATCAGATTAAGTATGATATATGAACAAAGGGATTTTAATGAAAGAAATTGGCATTTTATTAAAATTTACAATTGCCCTATTGCGTGTCGGTTATTTTCCCTTGAGCCATCAAATTACAATTTATAATTTTAATTATGCGACCAAAGTAAATCAATGAAACGTGTATAAAAAATACAGATGAAAGTTATAAATAACGCATTTCAAAATTTTATTCATTTGATCTTTGCAAAGTAATTTCTCCTAATTTTTTATTAAGCATGACATTTCAAACAGATTTCGGAATGACAGACAATAAATCAATTTCAAACTGCATGGGTAGCTCACTTTTGTTTTAAAAAATGGACATTGTTTGTATGGGTATTCCTTGGGCTCTGTCGTCAATTGGACGCGCAGCTCGTCGACGTCTTTGTATAATCCACAAGATGAAGGCGACAGCGACCATCAGTAATACGACTGTCAAGGAAAGATACAACATAATGTATCCTGCCGGTTTCATTCCAGTCACTTCCTGTTGCATCTCGGGGATAGGGCGGGTGATGTAATGTTCATCTACCAAAAAAACAAACAAAAAACAACAATTAAGAAAAATGAAATTATATGTATATATAGGAAACAATCAACCGAAAAATTAAAAGGGTAATGTAGTTAATTAATTGTATTCTACTTACGTGGACGTCCCAAATGATTTTCTCGGAAATGAGGATCATTTTTGTTAATGAATCGGTCCATTCTCAAAAAGGTGTTCTGCACTAGAAATTGAATGTAGTACTTCAGGCTAAGTTTCAACAATCGAATGAGGAGTAAGATTAATTTAGGATCATTTATATGCATGATGATGATGATGATGATGTTTAGTATTATTATTATTATTATGCTTTTGCGTACAAAGGTCATACACTAGTATAGTAGCATAATTTTTATTTATTGTCAATGTCCAGCCTCGTGTCGAAGTTATTTTCCTTTTTGACTCATTTAAGATTCTCAAGAATTTTATTATCTGTTTCTGTGAATGATTCTATTATTATTGATATTCTGAGAAGCGTGCAGAGGAGTTATTCATATTCTGACTCGAGAGGATTAAAGACGCATTATCATGATCAGCTTCTGAGGTTAAGCTCCAGGCAAATCTCAAGTTGATATCAAGCTACTTGTTTGGTATTGATAACAGAAAGAAATGGTGGTAGAATAAATGCGTGTTGTGACTGTACAAGGCAGGAAAAAAGGGACTGAATGCTACAAATGTTTCATATCAGGGGAGAATAAACTTACATTTTCTAGCGCCAATGAGAACAATAATAGTAAATGTCTGATAGGCTTATAACAGCTGCGTAAAAACTTCTAGTAAGTTTCAATTTGATTGATTTTTTTTTTAAAAATGGCCCAAATACAAGAAATTTGCAGTCTTGTGTCCGATCTTTCGGTGACAAGAAATGAGTTTGACGAATTTATTTGTGTAGCAAATGGGTCCCGAATATCGTGTTGGAAGGTTATCGACCACGTATTCAATCATGACAATAATGAAGAGGTCAAATCACCGATAATTGATGGTATTCCTACTTTATCAGATTTGCTAAAATCGAGTAGTGCCTGGCGAAGCTGTGACGAGACCAACTCTTTACTCTTACCAGAAATGGTTACGCGATTTTGTGCAATTGAGAGTTGTGCTAGTTTAGGGTTTTGGGAAACATTGAGCGCTTTCTTATTCTCAGGAAAGACTGAGTTAGCAAATTGGGTATTTATGACGGGCGTTAGAGAATGGTTGAACCCAAGTGAACCAAAATGTTTACTGGAATGGTTAGCATCAAATAACAACCTCCCAGCCAAAATGAAAAAGTTTACTTTGACTGTGTTGGCTGGATTCTGTAAACATGTCAACATGCAAATGTTGCAGCTCGATATTGTTTTTGACTCCAGTTTGGGACCATCCATTCAAACAAGCAGTACTCGGAATAGAGGTTCCGTTTCGTTCATTACCGTTGTGAACCTGGAGGACATTGATGCGGTGGACAGCGGACTCAAACTATGCGCACCCACTAACACAGCGTTGGCATTTTCCAAAGGGTTTGATTGGATTACTTTTGAAATAGTTTTGAGTAAAACAGGACTGCAGTATCATGCGCCTTCATTCTTGGTGACCTCGTCGTCATCGTCCTCATTTCCATCATTCAGTTACGTTGATTCGCTAAGCTATGTGGGAAGGCTCAACATGATGCGAATTTGCAGAAATCATGGAGGACTTGAGTATTTTCATGCTCCAGCAAAAATGACGACTGCAAATGGTGTCATAATGAACAAGGCGCCATCCTTTGTTGTCAGAATTGAGGAACTTTATGATTTACAAAACCTGTATGATAGGTTTTATTGTTACTTGATAGATTATGGAGCAGTGTTGTTGGAAATTAACGACCCTTCATGCTGGAAGAATTTATTACCAACTTTTGCACAACCTGCTCGAAAGTATGATTTTTCCTACCAGCAAGTGACGGATACTAAGAATGGGATCAAAATGATCAACGATGAAATGCCTTTTCCAAACAACCCCATTTCATTTCATGATGCCGTTTCAATGTCTGATGGGGAAGAATGGAGACTCAAATTTGTTGTCAGTTCATCTAAACAGAATTTGTTTGTAACTCACGAGAATGCCCAGTTGATGCAAATTTTTAAGACCGATTCATCGTACTATACATTTTCTGCTGGAACGTCGTTCATTCCTGTAACGACATCGCCAAAATTATTACCCCACATTTGCTGCATGTTGGATGCACCTGAAAATGGTAGTGGACAGACGTTGCAAGTCATTCCACCAACAAAGTATTTTGACTTTTATAAAAAGGAACAGTATTATAACTACTACTCGTCTACAAGTGAGTATTTAAGTGACGAGCGCTTATGGATTCCTAACTGCATCATTCCTAAAGATGTGGTACCAACGCTTGTGTCCTTTGATCGTGGACAATTTGTCATGATGGCAGCTGCTTCAATTTATTGGGTAAGCATAAACGGTGTATCTTTAAAAAGTGCATAATGATTAAACTAAAGACTAAATAAAACTGATGTTTGTATTTTTTTTTTGGATTTTTTATTATCAGGGAAAGAATGTAAGTACGAATCTCACACTGTCATCGTTTTTTCCAACCAAACAGTGGTTACATATTCCAAAGCCAAAAATTTTGACGCGGGAAATTTTGGATCACTTGAAATACTTTTTTCATTTTGAAATTGACAATGTTAAGACTATAGACGAGCAAGTATTTGACATGCTAAATCTTTTAAATAATGAAGTTAATTGATAGGACAAACTAATTAGTATTATGTAAATAAAGGAAGATCAATTTTGTTAGCATTATGTAAACAAGTACAAATGTCTTAGCATGTTAATTCTATATTTTGCTCTGGTTCATCATCCTCATCCTCGGAATTCCATGTAGCGCTGGAGTCGTTGGCATCTGCCTTTATCACGACACGAAGCATTTCTCGCACCCCAAACATCACACTCAAAAAGGTGTTCAGGTTAACATTTTCCAAGGCCGTGCACATTGCTCTGTATCCATCCTCGTTTCTATTAAAATGATTAAAAAATTGTATTAATTCAAAATCATATTTTTGTTTTGTTAAATTGGCAAACACTATGTATGTACCTTTTGTGAAATCGCTGGATAAGCATCCACGCAATAACGCGATCCAGAGAAACACCTTCATTGGGAGACAAATCCGATAAATCAGTAACCTGTTTCATCATTGTAGCTCCGAGGTCGGTTTTCAATAACTTGTCCTTTTTAGATGAGGTCATCAATGCGCTGACTTTAAACAGAAACAGATACACAATTATTTTATATTGTTTTATGGTGAAGAGAAAAAATAAATCTTCATACCTTTCCAAGCTGTTTGCATTTTAGTATTTCCGGTACATGATGCATCTTCTTCTAGAGCTAAAGCCTGATTAACATCCTGTAATTTGGTTTTTATCTGGGCTTTCAATTCAAATAATTGTCTGACTTTAATTTTTTTTCGATTCTTTGGCTCTGATGACTTGATGCCCAGCTCGGTAAGACACTGAACGTCGTCGTTTAAAACCCTGGATCCACTACAAATCACCAACGCAGCCAGTGTCATTTTCGCTGACCCTACAGCTTTGGTTTTGATGCTCGCCCGATGAATCTCTTCACGACACAAGTTCAAAAGATCACGTTCATGCCCGTATGCCAACAGGATCTGATTAAAAAGACACAACAGAACATAAATCAATTTTTGTTCAACCGTGATTTTATTAAAGTGCTTGGGTATACCTTTGCCAGAAAATTAAGACACTCTGAAGCCTCTGATTCTTTATGTTTTTTCATAATGCGAGTCAGGAGCCAAACCGCGTCACAGGTGCGGCCTTCAAGATAGAATAAGACCCCAAACCGAACCAAAATGGACCGCTGCATGATTTTTATAAACTCACATGTAGGCTCCTAAGAACAATTTTCATTTTCTTATTATATATTTTCAAATTTCTACGAGTGCAATTATTAGTTTAAATTTGTAGACCTCCTCCATGAATGAAATGATGTCATCTTCTGCAGATTGTAAGTTGACCTCTGCGAGATGAAGATAACCGAGTGCCATAAACAATGTCGCAATTATAAGTTTTGAAAGAATTCTTTCTGGGTACATGTTTGTTTTCTCTTTCATGCAGTCAATTGAGTCTTGTAATTGATAAATGGCGGTTGATATCCAATCGGCAGTGTCTTCTCGCTGCTGATTTTGTTGCTGCTGTTGTTGTGTAAGGGTCTCAGCCAGGCCATGGATGATCACACCAATCAGTTCGACCAAGGTCTTGTCCTTGAGTGCGTTGTCGGTATTCATCAAAATCACGATTGGTTCAACCTGCTGCGAGTGGACGTTGGATATGTTTGGAATGTAGATTCTTTCTTTCTGCTGACCTTCTCCTGTGGCAGTTGCTAACTCCGGTTCTTCTTCAAAGAGACCGCAGAATTCGACAAAGTCTTCTTTGTCACCTAACCAATTATCTTCTGTGAGAATTTGATGCAAATAAACACTAAATGGATCCCCGTCAAATGAGAGTAAAAAGTCCATCACTTCTTCTCGATCAATATTGAAAGGCTCTGCATTCACCAAGTGATTAGTGCACATCTGCCGAATTGCATCTGTTGCGATGTTCTGTATTGTCTTGTTTATTTGGCGGTCGACATTGTTGGACGCCTCTTCGTTTCCAAATTCTTTGCGGAGTTTCAACAACGATGAAAGTGCCATTGTTTTTTTTCCTTGGCGCCATTCCATGCACAGTTTTCTTCGTAATACAATCGCAGTAAACGGAGCGTTAGGAGTCTTGACTTGCTGCAAATTGTCGTACGCCTCACTGTAGCATGTGTAAGCTTCTTGGAACTGTTCCTGTTGCTCATATAGTAAACCAGCATAAAAGGAATACTTGATGACCTTTCCAAAATCTTCATCCTTATCGCTTGCCTTTGCTTTGGTAATTAATTTCTGGAGCTCTTGCTTCGCCAGTCCAGATTCTCCAGCATCCAACAGAGAAAGAACCATGTTTAGTTCCGGATCAGTTGGTTGTGAATTGTGGCCACTAGCCGCGTCGTCCCTCTCTTCCTTTGTCGGAGTTTTTTGCAGCTGCTTCTTTACTTCTGGATAAGAAGTGAGCCCTTCGGACACGCGACCTCGTTTTGTTCTGGTGGTCCCCGGACGATTGAATTCAAACTTTTGCCGAGAAGCTGGCGGTGGGGCTGCGCTGGCGAGTTTAGATGAATCAAACACGTTTGGCTTTCTTGGAAGTTTGATTTTGTTCATGATGACTTTTTCATGTTTGTCACAGAATGCGTTCCATAATTTTTTGCAGCCTTCGGAAGGTTGAATGCCAACCAGAAATGTTTCAGTTACCTGGTCCGGGGATTCAAAATTCTTGAGCAGATTTTCTCTTCTAAACAGATAATCGGTTGTGTCTTTGATTTGGCTGGATAAAATTTCATAATGCGAACTGTACACCTTTTCCCACTTGGACGCCATATTTAGGGCCCTGATACAATTTCTTCAGAAGACATTAAAGTCTTTAAACAATGACTGGCGTTACAATTAAGACAAGCGAATATTTTTACTATTACTTTTGCAATGGTTGCACGTGTGAAGATGAAATGGTACTTGTTGCCACAACACAATTTAAATACAAGTGATATGAGATTACACGCGGTAGTGTTTCGTAGTGCCCCGATGCAAAATGAGCAGTGTACAGAAATGAAAGGTTATAATATTAGATTTGGTGAACCTATCATGTTTATTATTAGTAAAAAATCACAAAAATGTGATTAGGTTAAAATTTTATAAATTACAAACATATTTATCTAGTTGCTGCGACTTGTATTTAGTTTATCAGATGAATTATCAAACAAATCCAAACATTCACTTGAAGAGGAGGAAGGCGATAGTGGTTGTTGTGGTGGTGGGGGTGATGACGATTCCGACATGCACAAATCATAATGAGTCTGATGAGATGGACCTTGTTGGGCTTCATCAGTGATTTTGGTCTTTCCATTGTCAATACGTTTCACTGATGAATTGTTACAGTCATATTCGTACGGATTGAGAAGTCGTAGTTGCGCTGGTTGTTCTGTAACTGCTTCTTGTTGATGCATTTGCGCAAATGAAGTACTACAGTTATCGGTAAAATTGTTCGGTCTGCATTTATAGTGTTTTCGTTGTAGTAGTAGCCTTTTTTGCTGCGGGACAAGAATGTCAATTTCTGTAGGAAAATTGTAAAATGTTTTTAGCACACCTGTGACCGCTTGCGTGGTAATCATAATGTCGTCAGGCCTAGAATGTAGATGATGTGTGGCATATGCTACTTGCATCCATTCTGGTGTAGCAAAATGGAAGCTAGTGGATAAATTTGAATGATTATTCTCGCCCCACCAGGTACTCATGGGTGCAGTCATTACAAACTGGCCGCTGCTTTGATTTATTGTAGTGACGTTAAATTTTGGAGGTAAGAGGCCCTGCTGAATCCATAATTTACTTGTGTTATTGCTCTCTGGTGTTGTCTGTGTTTTCAACCATTGGCTGAATTCAATGTGTTGGAGGGGACTAACGATGCTCCAAATTTTTCCTTTCCCTTCGTACATGTAATGCAGGGACGGGAGATTATCTGTGCCAGTTTGCACTTCCATGAGCGAATCTCCAGGACAAAATGACACTTTTTTGCCAGGAGCACAATTACAAAATGCATCGGCTAAGTTGTTTGCCTCTGCTCCGATTCTCTGCATCAAGTGACTTTCTCTTTCTATTAAATGGTTGACCGGTCCTTTGAAGTAATACCACGACTCTTGGTTAGCGCATGAGAAATCCAATGTGTCTTTGAGATTTACGCTGCATAACAAACCAAATCAGTAGACATTATGAATTATTTAGACTTTCGCTTAAAAATAAAAACGGTTAATTATTTTCTTACGCTAGGTGAGAAGTTGAACGGGATATAGCTGTTGCAATATTGATTGTTTCCGGTTCAGTGTCATAATAAAATGTCACCACTGGCGTGTTGTTGGCTGTGTTAGAGTGGATATGTTGTTTGGAAAATGCTAGTCTGATTTGACTTTCGGGGTCCTTGATGCCTGTGTGGAAATGGGCAGGGTTATCATTATACTCTTGATCGGAAAGCTTTAAAACTATTGCTCCGTATTTCAACAGTTGAGCTTTGTAATTGGTAAACAATATGCACGGATTTGATAGTTGTTGTAACGTGACAGTGAAGCTGGGAGCGGAATGTGTAGTTTTATTTGCTCTAATTTCCTGTACACGGGTGGAACTAAAATACCACCCGCGCATCGCAGATGAAAGTCTCCAATTAAAACTGAAAAGTTGATTTTCGGTGTAGTAAAGCCCATTTGGTAATTTTCCCTTTGTATTCATCATGCTGTATTCTAATTGATATCCTCTTCCTGCACTAGACACTACGCATGACAAACTCGCCATTTTGTTGAGTTGAGATTTGCATCTGTAATAAGAACTTCCGTGCATTATGCAAACCTTGAGACCAGGTACAGTTTCTAAATTAGTAATGATTAAAAATCTGCAAGGGTCTAGGCTCGAGACTGGTTTAGAATGCATAGCTATTCCTGTCATGATGTCTGCATTTTGAATTTTATTCTTGTACTCAAACAGCGGTATATTTAGGGCCTCACAAACTGAATGAAGTAAAGTCAAGTGAATCGAGAGAATTTTGAGTTCTGTTGTCACATTATGGAAAGCTGACAACCACCGAATTATGTCACGTCCCCGTTGAAAATAAAAGTACCCAAGAAAGAGTAGTACTTTGCCCTTTTCAATAGTACCATACCACAACAGTCCGAGAGTTTCCCATAATATGTCAATTTTCACAGAGCCTTTACTTTTACACTCAACTGGCACAAACCGAATGGCAAATTCCGGTAACAACTGCCTAAATGTCTCATGGCAGTAGTCCAACTCATTTTGCGAATCTGACTCTGTGAAAAACACTTCATTCACGCACTTGCAATTGAAATCCTTTTCTTTCTCCTTTGCAATATAGGTTTGAAAGCTGTCAGTATGGCCATTGTAGTTATCTTGAAATTGTACCAATTTAGACAAGGTCTGCCTGTCTACAGTTTCATTGTTGTATGTGCATTCTAGTTTGGGATTTACATTTAGATGCGTAAGAAAACTAATAATTTCCGAAACTGAAGCTAATGGAAATTTGTTTGGGAGTGGCATTTTGTTAAAAAAAAACTTTTTTGATAAATTGGAACTGAAGAGGATATTAAACGGGAAGCGTCCAGCTGCTAGTAAAGAACTAAACTGGCTAGTGCGCCATTGTGTATACTTATATCATTATAACTTATGCTTATATAGTGTGCAAACTTGACAGAAACATCATAAAAAGTATATAGCAAAGCATCATAGTAGAAGCGAAGAATCACAGCAAGTTTTTGTTTTCATCATGATACATTAATATTCTCTTTATGAATTCACTTTCTTTTTTTTCTTTAGTAGATGAATATATAAATAAATATATTTTGTACAATTTCGAATTTAGAGATTTTTTTGGTGTCCGGTGGGAAGGCCGCGTCAAGCTAAAGGCAGAAGGATCATAATGACAAACTTTTAAACACAATTTAAAAAATTTATTCATCGCCTCCATGCATTGTCAGTATCTGCATTTTGTCCAGGCTGATATCTCCGATTATGTCCATCAGTTCTCCGGAATCTGTCTGCAACCGGTGGGAGTGGCTGAGCATCCTGATTTCCTCGTCTACCGGGTGGGATGTAAGGCCTGGCTCTATTAGCTGGTAGAGGAGGTGCTTGGCATGGTTGTCTAGCCGGCTGTGGGGTACGTGGAAGTGGATCATTGTGTATCGGCCTATGTTGCGCCGCTCCAGCATTTCTTAATTGCCCTGGCAGAGCGACAAAACCAAGAGGAAGACGCCCTGGTACTGCTACTGCTGCTGCTGGTGGTGGAGGTGCCGGCCGAGGAGCTTCATGATGGAGTTGCTCTCGTTGTGCTGGAGCATTCCTGGATGGTCCAGGTTGTATTGGGTGAGGTTGAACTGGTGGCGCTGGTGGCGGAGCCTCCAAAACCCTATTCCTTCGACCCCAAACCGTGTTGAGGGTCACTTGTTCCATCTGCTGAACAAGCGGGCGAAGTTGATGATCACCAAGATTGGGAAATTCTTGAACAATGATGGCTAGGTTCTGACGCTCTGTTTCCTCCGCTGGGGTCAATTTGGTCGATGTCAGAGGTGCTACATAATGTATTACAGATCGATTCGGTGTTTGCATAGAGCCGAGTCTGTGCTTGATGGGAGCCTGTAGAAAACGGTTTGTCGCATGGTCTTTAGTGGCAAACATCCAGGATGAGGGATACCACGGCTTGCTTTGGAGAGCGTTAAAACTAGTCGGAGTAAGTATTTCTCCAGTGTGTGGATTGCGGAGTCTGGGAGCCAGTTTGTTTAGCTCGTCAATCGATTGTCTTGTATAATTGTTCCGTAATTCATAAAGTCTGTTTTTTATGTCAGGACACAGTCCAACGTGCAAATATTGAAATCTTCCCATGGTGGTAATATTGAGCAGATCATCTTGGGCCAAATCTTGTCTGGGGAAGGGCACATCTGGAGTATTTGCGAGGTCAGTAGAGGATTGGTACAAGATGTCAAAGTTTTCCGCGACCATTAACGTCAAGTCTCGGCGGGTTCCTAAACGTTTTAAATTTCCCGTCAGAGTCTTTGGCCGAGATCCTCTCTCGCCTTCTGCAAATTCGTCGTTTCTTTGACCAGCATATTTGAACAAATTTTCTACGTCCAGTGCAGTCAGATTTTTCATTCCGGAGATCATACTTTCCGTTTTCTCCGCTGATTTCACGTGTAATTGGAGAAACTGTGGTACGACCACATGGTTTAGCATGAATTTGGTAACTTTGTTCATGTCGAATGGTGCTCGGAAGGCAAAGTCATAATGCAGTTGTTCCAGATGCCAGTCTGTCGACTCGTAACTACCACTGAGAAATTCAAGGGTCCAGTTAACCGAGTTGCATTTTCCGATTCTTGTCCCGTCGAATATAACCTTGAGCGTTGGGGGTAAGTCGCTGTCTGAGACACTGCCCAACTTGAACAACTTATTCAAAACAGTTAATTGAGCAATTTGGTCATCATTCTGGTCAGTAACCGCTTGATGGACTGCTAGGAGGCGTCCTGTCAAAATTTCTTTTGGAGTTTTCAAGTACGTTGTTATGTTGCGCAGTAAATCGGTCAGGTCCTCGCCCCGACTTGCACTGAAAGCGATCAACTCCGTTTTTGGATTGGTGTTGTCGGTGGAGATACTTGAAGCTAAGCGATGTTTGTTGAGCCGAATCAGTTCATCAGTGAACCCAACTCTTTTCCATGCCAAACTGCAAAGCTCATTTGCACTGTGGCACAATCAATTTATGCCCATTATGACTTGCCTCAGTAGTAACACACGTAAAACAAATAATAGGAAAAATGTTATTTTACTTCAATGCAGACATCTCATCTGCCGCCATGTCCAGCTTAGTCTTTTGGGGAAAACTGTATTTTGACCGATTGTCCCGCTCGAACTCTCTAAACTGTTGCTTTGAAAACTCGTTGCAATTATTGTTGACAGATGTTTGAAGGTCTTTTATTTGTTCGCTTGTTGCTCCAGTCAGGGTATGCATGTAAAGTGTTGCGACAGGAGAGTGTCCCATCCAGGAGCAGTCAATTTTTCTGGATTTAATGGCGTAACCTGTAATGGTGGCGATTATAAACGCGCAAATGTTTTTCTTTTCCATGAGACTGGTGCCATTTGTTAATGGGATCAGGTCACACAGTCTTCTTTCGGGAGATAGACGAACGCCTTCTACATGATGAGTAGCCTTGACCTGGAGAGTGGAGACGTAAAGTAGCAATGCTGGATTTGTGAGCAACAGTGCAGCTGCCTTTGCATATCTTCCGAGAACGCTATTTAAATCTGGACAATGTTGCAGTTCCGCTTCCGTGAAATGATTATCCAAGAGAGAAAAGGCCATTGTCCAAAATGGATTCATTAGCTCCACCTTGATATCTACATTCTCCTTCTTCAAGATGAGGAACAAAAACTTTTCAATGATTACAGAAAATGCTCCAGCAGGCGCCACAGCTACAATTCGAATTCCATGATCCTTGATGTAGTTTTTCAAACGCTTGACCTGGTCCGAAACTGTTGTTGATAATTTGTGCATTTTCGAAAAGGTTATCATGTCTGACGTCAAATCTAGTTGGGTCACTTGTACCGTGGAGGGTACTATGCCACAGTTGGAGCCAAAATGAAAAAAGGAAAGTTTTTCCAGTTGCCCGTTTTTCACCGTGTATGAAGCGACGACCAGTCCGTTCGACATTGTGGATGTATTTTGACTGTTGAAAGTGTCCAGAGTGGAGACAGAAGATCCCGTGTATGGTACAATTTCTATCATTAGCGTATCAAACACCTGGTTGTAACTGACGCTGGTCCGGGCATCAACCACAGCTTCCTCCAACAAAGGCTTTTGAGACTCCAATAACTGGATATCAATGAAAGACCGGACCTCTTGCTCCTGGTAGTCTGCCCTGTGAAATGGAGCCAATGATGTCTTGAGAAGGTCCAGAATGTCTATCTGTTCAATGCCGAGATTCACCGATCCAGGCGCACATGTCCGGCAAGTATCTATCGCAATCCACTGGACAGAGTCAATATCTGTTACTTTTACATCCTTGATGTCCAGAACTTGTTTTCTGTATAAGATGTTTGGGATAATTAATTTGATTTAAATTATGTACTTATGAACTTAAATATTTGCATCTATTGATTATTTTTACTGTTACCCAAGAGTGCTCCATCCAGGGTTTGTAACTTCTGACGTGTATCCATCAAGGGAGTCTAGTCCTTCTTTGTTGGCTGCACACTTGATCTCAATTATGTCGGAATCCCCATTGTTTCTCTTGAAATTTCCTTGGGTCTTGACATCAGCCTGGGATATTCTGGATTTTTGAGCCAATTTGTCTCTGATAGACACAATAGTTGAAGGTGCGGTGGTGACAATGACTGACAGCAAATTATAAACATCCGGTTGGATGTTTTCAGATAACCGATTTAATCTGTTTAAAGAAAATATATTAAACAAATCATATATGAATGCATTATACTGACGTAGTGCGTTAAAGAATATTTTTAGTATACCGTATAATATCCCTTATTATAGTGGTCAGTAATGGATGTCCGCGATCGCGAAGGGTACGACTCCAGACCTCTGGATACCGTAGATCTTCCTCTGGCGTCACCATGTTATTCATTTGAACCAGGCTTAGTATGGGATGCGACGATGTTATTGCCCTCCTGTTAATTAGGCTTGTGGTCAGACGCAGGACTTGAGTACGGAGGTCACACTTTAAAGTCAACTTATCCCTCCAAATTGGAAGTTGCCCAACTCGATGTCTCATATTAGTCTCAATTATTTGCCACGATTTAACATCTACCGGAAAGTTTTGCATGGTTCTTATATACTCATGATCCAGATGGAATAAATCCGACAGCGCCTCCTGAACGTCGCCATGTCCTTCACCTCTGAGGCCAGCATTGAATAGGTAGACACACGATGCGTAGATTTCCTTCCATATCGTCAAACAGGAGACGGTCCTCTCCACAGTTGCCCCGATAGCTGATAGTAAAAGGGAAAGCTTGACTGCGTCCAAGTTGCCGAGGTTCTCTGAAGCCCGGAGCTGCTGGAGGGAAACCCGGCAGAGGGATGCATTTGATTCGTCATTATGAATTCCGTATACAGCTGTCAACAGATTCAAGATGTCGTCTTGCAATTCATCAGCCGCGCAGACGGAAGTGAGAGAGGAGAACCCTTTCATTATGTTTTGCTCCAAAAAGCGCACAACCATGTCACGGAGCCAATTAACTTGATCATCTTGATCGTCATCTACATTCCGGAACAAATCTCTGAGTACGGACTCGTTCGGAATCACTAAATTCTCTTTCTCAAACTGAAAGAAGGCCATCTTTTTAACTAACTGAAACTGGTTCAATCGCGAAAGTGGTAATTGACATTTGAAGTCATTGAAATTGTTCTGAACATGAACAATTGTTTTTGAAAAATAATTCAGTAAAATATGTGCCTTGACATTATGCCATCTTT
>VYYJ01003776.1:0-15436 GCA_021029165.1 Cyphoderus albinus
ACAAATTAAAATATTGATTGAAAAATAAAAATTCAAGAGAGATTTGAGTTGATGAAAAGTGGAATGAAAGAGCGTATTATCCTGTTCATCAGCTGTATATGTACTATTTCTGTTGCTATTGCTGTTTTCCGCTTCATACCATGTAGCAGACAAGAGGAGAACTGAACTGAGCACAGCACATGAACTTGGAAGTTGTAATATGTAAGCTTTCAGAAAAATCTTTCAATTCGCGGTACATATGTACATACATATTTTTTACATATTACCATATTATTATATCATGAAATTACTCTTAGATCGCATAATTTTTATGTTGCGTGAAGTACTCATTAAATATTACTCTCTTATTTTAGTTATAAATTGACTAGTTAATATTGAAAACACAAAAACAATTTAAAAATGGGAATAATTTTAAAACAACACATCAACATCTCCACATTGTTTATTATTAAAATGGTCATTATTTTATTATCACAAACATTAAAATATCGGATAATAATTACATTATGTAATTTACATATATATTCATCCGCCTATAATTAACAACCTAATTACCTACCTACAACCTAATTAGATACCGCTACCGGACTTTACGAATGTACCTCAATAGCAGACATGTACTGCGTATTTTTTTCTTGTTCGAAACTCTTCCGTCTACCCTTTTGTGTATAACTATGTATTTCTTCTGAGAAATAAGAAATCGAAATCGGTACAAGAAATTTTACAAAATTATCATACTTTTAATTTAACAACAGAGACCAACAAAACAAGAACGTGCAATATATTTTACGCCAGTATTTCCAGTAAGTATTTTGAAAATAAAATGCACTTGGTCATAATATTTACATATTTATTGATGTTACTTGGAACGACTTAAGTTCCTTACTCATTTAAGCCACCGCCAATTATGCAAATCACGCATTATTGGTCAAACTCGGATTTGGTCTTGCTTTATGAACTTTTGCTTTGTGACGCCATACTTCAGAGTTGTGTTTAAATCGAGTCTGACAAATGTCGCAAGCGAAATTACGCTCCTCCGAGTGACAGACCATATGAAGTTTGAGCCGGTAAGGGTTGCTAAACGGCTTGCCACAGATGTCGCAAATCGCATTCTTAATCGGATTAGAGCTGTGAACTCTACTGCAATGTGAGCGAATATTTAACACAGCCTTCCCGCAAATTTCGCACTGGATGCGCATTCTGCTACCGTCGCCATGGAATGATCTTTGATGTTGGTACCACGCAGAAGTTTCTGAAAATTCTTGACCGCAGGTTTTGCATAACACAGGCTTCTCCTTTGTGTGACTTCGCATGTGCTTGTCGAGATCACTCTGCTTGCGAAATGTTTTCTGGCAGAAAAGGCATATCTTGGGAGTTCGCGGTTTCACTCGATAAGGTTTTCTTTGCCCAGGTATTCGACCACTCTCGTGAATGCTGAGCTTATGTCGTTTTAGCTGCAACTCGTATTTATACTGATTCGGGCACAAATCACATTTGAAGTCCCGAGTCTCACTGTGCGAAATCATGTGCTGCTGCAGTTGCCATGGCAAAGCAAATTTCTTCCCACAAATTTCACACACCTGTTTCTTCAAACTATCCAGATGGACAGTTCGACGATGTAACTGCAGTGCCCTTTCCAGTTTGAATCCCTTCTGGCAAAATTCGCAAATAAAATTTCGCACCTCGGAGTGGGAAACAAGATGTATCTCCAGCTTGTACTTATTTTCGAAGCCTTTCCCGCAGATTGGACAAATCGCAGTTTTAACGCTGGCACTGTGGTTAAGCTGGCCCCGCTTCCGGTTTTGTAAGGCGTCCCGCTTTGTTGTAGCTGTTTTAGCGTCTTTGGTGCCAATTTGCAACAGATCCGACTCCACTTCGTCATGGCCGTCACTGAAGTGTAAGGCATCGTCATCGTCATCGTCCATCGCAAGTGTCATTTCCTGTTCTTGTTTAAAATGGTAGTCTTTGCCATTATCACCATCAACGAGAGATTCTGCGATGATGTGATTGTGCTCAGTGGGATTTGGGAAGTTTCCGGAATTTTCAACTTGATCATCTACTGCTGAATGTCTCAGCCTTTTCAGTTGCAGAGAGGGACAGTGTTTACGTCGTTTAGTATCGGCTTGAATTTTTTAAAGAAAAAAAGAACAAAATTAATAAAACAGAAAATTAGATTTATATTTAGTGTAATTTTATTTTACAAGTATCTTTTATAGTTACTGATTAAAACACCTCTTGAAATAAATTCTTTGCGGAAACTATTCGATGATGATGATGACTTGGCTTTTCTCATCAAAACTGATATTTTGTCCACAATGTGAATAATTTCCATTCGCAAGGACTCCCAATTTTGGTACGTGTCACAGAATGATTGAGCCAATATGTGGCAGTTAGAACAAACAAGGGACGATGATGTCTTTTTACAAACATTTTTCTCAGTCTCGTTGTGTTCCAAATTTAGAAATCGCGACACCAAAGTAGTAAATTTTAAACACATTTCTTTTCTCCTATTTTTTAATGAAGTCCCTTTTCCACAGATGACACATGACGCTTTATTTGCTGAAGGAGTTGAAGACATTTTTCTCTGATGCTTTTGATTTAGCAGTGGAGTGGAATTTTAAAAAAAAATCAAATGTGGTAAAAAGCACTAAATTGTATTAATTTTGTAACTCAATATATACTGAATAAGAATGTAAATGAATACAAAATATTTTATTTTGCAAAAGAAAACTTGCTCGGATGAAGTAAATATTGAGGGAGCAGCTGACTTTCTGTTGTTGTGACTGTGTGTGTAAAAAATATGTATTTTTGTGTGTATTTTCGTACATGCATTTTATTTTGTTGTTGCGTTGCAGCTGATTCTCATTCCCATTTTTCTGGTCATTTCACAAAAAAGTAGACTTGATATTTGCGTGTTCAGTGTTTGTATTTGCAAAAATTCAGTGCAAAGCAGTTTATTTAAAACCTGTACCATTTTATTGTAACGTCATCAAATCATCAAATGAACAGAAATCAGAAATGTCAACTCTCGCAAGAAATAACTCGTGTTGTTTAGTTTGCGGAAGAAAAGTTTACTTCGGGGAGGACACCGCAGAGAGAAACTGCAGAAAGGAAATATTTTCAAAATTTACCACTTTGGTGTCTCGATTTCTAAATTTCGAACCTGATAACCAAAATGTTTTTCAAAACAATGCATCATTAAAATCATCGGTTTCTTGTTCCCACTGTTTTTCATTGGTTCAAGCATTCTGTGACGCATACAAAAATTGGGAATGTTTGCAACTGGAAATGATTCATATTGTGGAGAAAATTTCGAACCTGCTAGGATCAAGGTCGTCATCGTCATCATCAAATACTTTTCCAAAAGGATTCGTTGGCAATGGTATGTTTTTAAACTGTCGACATACTATAAAAACAAAATAATTTGATTTTGATTATTTTCTTTTTCTAAAATGTTGATACATTTATTTACTTTTACTCGGTATTTAAATAATTGTAAGTTACTTTTAAATTTCAAGTTGAAACAAAAAGACTGGAAATTTCTCCCTTCCTGCGACTCGAAAAACTGGCTGAATCAAAAGTGGGAGACTGGAAGAAAAATTTCTCAGCAGATTGCGAAAATTTCGAGGACAATTCATCCTACATACAAATATTACCCGTGGACACAAAGTATTTTCAATCAGAGTTATCAGACGATGATCAACTTGAAACTCAAATGGATTCTCAATTTCCCGGTGAGGTCGACTTTGATAATGATTATCACGGGGACGAGGAGCCGCAAATAAAAGTGGAAGACTCAGGAGGCTTCCAGGACCCGTTAGAATTCGCTGACGACATGGATGACAATGACGCAGCAACCGGTGCTTTTTTGCCTGGTGGAATTCAATGTGGCATTTGCGGAAAAGTTGTTCGACGTATGGGGAAGCATATGGAGAATAAGCATAGTCCGAAGATCGCGGTTTGCAACATTTGCGGGAAGGGATTCGTTACCCAAGGGAAGTTGAAGATACACCAGTTAACTCATTCCAAGATCCGAAGCTTTAAATGTGACATTTGCCAGCAACGATTCAAACACCCATCTTCATTCAGACGACACAAAAAGAAAATTCACGGCATCGTCCTCCCCAAACGTACCCTTAAAAAGAGTCCTCTACCCCTGAGGAAGTGTCTCGTGTGTGAGAAAATATTTCCAAGTCCGAATCATTTGGAAACGCATTTTCGTAGTCATACTCGAGAAAAACCATTCTGGTGTCTACTTTGCTCCAAAGAGTACTCTACGAATGTAAGTCTGATGTACCACAAAAAACTCCATCACCAGAAGAATAAACCGGAAACCCCACGCCCAGTTCGTGTCCAATGTGAGATTTGTGGAAAATGTGTATTTGACCTTGACCGTCATCACCTACGAGCCCAGAGATGTGCGGATTGTAATCTCTGTGGCAAGAGGTTTGCGTCAGAATATCTGTTGAAACGTCACCAAAAAAATGCTCATCCGATGGGACGCAACTTCGTTTGCGAAATTTGTCACAGCAGCTACAAACTAGCCGCTAATCTGAAACACCATAAGTTGACCGCTCACAGCAATACGTCGTTGGACGCCGAACAAACTGTTGAGTGCGACTTTTGTAAATTGAAATTTTCAACAGTTCCAGCTATGCGAATTCACAAGAGAAACGTTCACGGAGTTGACCTGGCAAAGAGTCGAGACTTTAAGTGTCCGTATCCACCTTGCGAATTTAGTGCTGAGCAGAAGACGCGTCTAGATATTCACATTCGCATTCATTCAGGGCAACGAGAATCGTCTTGGTAATTTGGTAATTACTTTCGAATATCACCGAGTATATGCACTAGTGAATAGAATATTGACTTATCAAGTACTTATCAAGCTTACTAAAGAAGGGTATTTTCGATTGTATCATATGTACATAGGTAGGGATGACGCTCGTTACTATAACTTGAAAATAACCCCGGGTAAAGATGTATTAAGTAACTTATCAAGTTTTTATCAAGTTCAAGCTTTGTTCAAGCAGATTGATAACTTGTAATTAATACAAAGTCGCGAGAATCGTCTTGGTAATTTGGTAATTACTTTCGAATATCACCGAGTATATGCACTAGTGAATAGAATATTGACTTATCAAGTACTTATCAAGCTTACTTGATAAAAGCCCGTTGAATATAAACTTGATAAGTTGCTTAACGATACAACGAGCGTCATCCCTAATCATAGGCTATGTTTAATCTTCGATTAATGATTGTTTCACATGTTTTTGACTTAATAAATCACACCACCTGATTTACATATACCATTACTATCCAATCAAGGTGTGCGTAGCGAAGTGTACACGTTATGATGGTTCACCTGGAGTAAAGTTTCATCATAACTTTTGTATCTTTCGTCTTCCCCTCCTGTTTTTTATCTCACGATATCGTGGCTGACTGATCACACCCGATGAATGAACCATCACAATTCATTAACCATTCACATTACACCCGCTGATTGATCAATCACAAATCCTTATTGGCCAATCGCTATTTTGTATTGACAAATCAGCTTGATTGTGCAATTGCGATTGGTTATTGAAAATTATACCTTAACTGACAACTCATACCCGCTCTAATTACTATAATGGAAGCCGCTGCATCTCCTACTTACGTTTGCGTTTTCTGCATTTGCTGCGTGCATTGCACCCATCTGTGAAACCCACCTGGCACTGGTACATATTACATTTTCATGCATGAAAGTTGGATTGATTATTGATTAATTTCCACCATCACAGTGTAATGTAAATCGTCTGTAAAGACGAAGAAAGAACAATGCCACTTTATTATTTTATTCTTACTAAAATATATCCACATATATGTACATCTACAATGTCCATTTACCACCCGCCGCATATCGAAAAGAAATAGGTGATTAAAATTCTAGAAAGACACGTAATTTCGGTGACGAGTTACGCTGTGGTCCATTTTGATTGGCCAATAAAATAAGGCGACGGGTGCTACTTGATTTGTGGTGGCATTTGTATTCCGATTGTTCCACTTTACTTGACATGAAATAGTTGGTTCTGCTAAGTGTAGGTTGAAGACAACTTGAATACCTTTTCGAAAGTTTGACCTAAGCCGGTTTACTTTTAATTGTGGACGTCGTCATTGAACCTTGCTGAAAGGGTTTTGATAGAGGTTAAACTGGAGATGATTGACGCAAAGAAAGTTTGGATATTTTTATACGTATGTATTTTAAGGAAATTATTCAACGAAACACAAAATTGAAATCAAGTAAGAAGTTTTGTTTTAATTAGTAAGTGGTCTTTTTATTTCATATAATAGGCTCTTATCATCCAATACTGTCTCACATTGGAACCGCGGGAAGCATTTCTGAAGTTCGTCGTTTCCATAACCATCCTGGAACTACTGGCTGTTCTAGCCAGAATTTTCAGGGCGGTTTACCATGTGGTACTAATAAACATTCCAAGCTTAAGCATGGCAAGTGTGAGTTAGACTAGACAAGCGAGATTTCATTTTCTTGATAAGTTTTCTTATGCTCACAGGGTTGGAGGGTCACGTTAAGTTTGTTTTTGGACTGTTGCCGGTTCGTTTTTGAGGAACAGCGTCGACAAATAGAAGCCCATGTCTAGTGAAGTTTCCGAGTGAAATTGGAGATTTATTCTTTTTTATCAGTTCATCACTGTCACCTTTCATTTCCTGTCATATTTATGTGTAATAAATCATATCCATTTGGAATTTGCTTGCTTTCGTTTCCTCTATCTGCACTTATTTGATACTTTATTAAATCATGTGGTTTAAAAAGTTGCTTATCCTTCATCTGACAGATTCATAACCGAAAAAAATAAGTCAATTATACGCTGATAGGGAATGGTAAGATGGTTTTTCAAATTTTCCATTAATACATTTTTAGATGGCACGGGAAAGAGAATGCATGGTGCCCGTTACAAAGAAAAAGCTTCGTTGATTTAATAAGAATATTACTCAGATATGTGAATCATTCTGCCGATTTTGGATTTTGTTCATGTACGTCCACTGACCTCGGGCGACAAATTTGGGCGACACGGAAATGAAGTTCGTCTACAGCTGCGGAGCTATTTCCAAAACAAAATGCCACTTTGGTTTCTTTCTCCGTGATCTTGTCGGGTGCAATCTCCTTCAGAAAGTTCAATTTCACCTTCGAATGCTCAACGTCGCCAAGTTCCTAATAAAATCAGCAATGACAAATTGACGTAAGGATTTAATTAAATACATATTACTTAATACCGATTGGGATAAGCTAAAACTGGAGTGAAAATTAAATTAAAGATGTACTTACTTTCAGCAGAAATTTGAGCTTCACGGGACGGTTGACCGGTATTAAAACTGACCGTTTCAAATTGACGACGAACGCCTTGCCCTTTTCTCCAGTCACAGGATGCCACTCAAGTGGGTAGAGCACCGGCAGGTTTGCCTTGACTTTGGCCTTGACTCCATACACTTCATACAAAATTTCAATTCCCATCATGAAGTTGCTGGACTCCGACTTCTCGGTGACACCGACAAACCCAACGTTTACCAACTCGACGGGTTTGTCCACAAAAAACCTAATAAGGATTTAATATTTAATTAAAGTTGTAATGTTTCATTTCATTTAAATCTTAATTTCAAATTATTTAATTAAGTAAATGGGACCTATTTTTACCTAACGGAGAAGAAGATTCCGGTGTAGTCTTTCCCCTCTTTCTCTACCTCCCCCTTACGTTTCAAAATTGATAATGATGGATCCAGATCCACACTTGGAGTTGGAGCACTTGGCGCACCTGGGACAGGTGCCGCCGGTGGCGGACGTTTAACCGACTTCGACTTCACCATCGTTGCCATTTTAATTAATAAATGAACGGTTTTAATTTAACTGAAAGAATATAATGTAATCAAAACAAACTGCAATCACACTTCCTCCGTTACCCCAATATTTCAATTCACGCTCCTCTTTAATTTTTACCAAGATCTTTTGTCAGGTGACTACTATCTACAACGGAAGAGAGAGAGAATTTTTTTTCCAAAATCCTTTTTTCTTTTTCTCTTGTTATAAAAATTCCCTCTATGACATTTTTTGAAAGTTGATATACAAACGTAAAACCGGTCTGATGAGACAATGATAAAGTTTATTCCGATACGTTATTTCGCATAAAAAAGTATAAAATTACCGTGTTTACGTTTCCGGTCCAGATATTGCACGAAAGGTCATAGTGGCCATCACTTTATACCGTTTGATGGCAATCAAATCGTTTTCTCTATTGACTAGATCTGATAATTTAAAAAAGAAAGTGGCATTTTAACTCTGCAAATAATTTTCAATTTACAGCATTATATTTATACAAATAGTGATTTTAAAATTAGACTGCTGGTTTTCAGATTCAAAACAAAGTGAACCAGACAATCAAACAAATTGAGATACCAGATGCAGTTTACGGCATCATTAATCCTACCATTGGTATATACATTACATATGTTTGGGATTGATCGCAGTGTTGGCAGTACACGGGATATACCATACCCAGTCCTTGGTAAGTTATCTCAATTTTAGTTTTCCATTTAATTTTTAAGAGCTCTTTAAAAATTAAATTTGCATTTTTTCAAAAAATAATAATGTGGTGTTTTGTTTGCTTTACAGTCACTATATCAAGATTTTTAATAACTATTGTAGAGCGCCTGCAACTGCAACAAGAAGAATTAATTGAGTGAGCATGATGAAGTTATTCTATTAATTTATTTTATTTCTATTTATTATTCTTTATATCTTTTATTAAATGATTGAATTGTTGTTTTAAAATTATAAATAGACTCATAAGACAATGGGTTAACAATTTTTTAAGAAATGTCAGTCCAACTGCACGATACATTTATTGACAAAATTTCTGATAAAACAATTTCACTACTGGTGAAAATCCATAAGCATAATACAAATGCTTGTATTTTATTTCAATTTGCAAGTTTTGCAACATCTCATTGTCATTTAACGTTTTCTTAGGCTCACCTTCATTGTCTTCGTCTTGGGATGATTTCAAAGACTAAAAAATTAAAAACAAATCATATGTAATTAAGTCGTATCAGAATTATGTTACCTTATGCTGTAATTGTAACGTAAGCAAGTAATTACCAGGTTCCATAACAGGTTGAAATAGGTGAAAATCAGCCAGAATAAGAAGACTAACGCAAAAGCAATGAGATAATGCCTCATCCACATTGTTATAGAATTAAGTGGGCCATGAGGATCCCTTACTATCCCGAAGCAAATCATACCATAAAGTGCTAAATGTAGAATTAATAAATAGGCATAAAACTCTTTAATCAAATCTGAAGTGACAGTTTATGTGGACAAATTTAAAATCTCATTGATAGTAATATTATAATGGGTAATTTACTCAGTTTTTCTCCCATCAAGAAAATCCCTTGAAAGGAAATCAATTTGACACAGTTATCATTTACGAATCCACATCGGCACCAAATGTGCTTCGATGGAAATGTGCAAAAGGTATGTACCAATACTTTCTTGCCTTTCGGCTATTATTTCGTATCTTTTGTTTCAACTGGAAAAAGAACAAAATAACATAAATAGGGCTAATGATAACTTTACGTTTATTAACTTGTAGTATGTTGTAATACAATGCAATTAATTACCAAGCTCCAGATCCGATGTACCATAGTAAATACGATACTCAAAAATATAACAAAATAGAAAACTGTCACTGTTGCCATTAAATATAATTTGATCCACGTAATTATCTGGGAAATACCGCGGGCCCAAAAAGTGTAGTCCATATAAAAAAGAATTACTGAAAATGCATGTATTAAAAACCAATTTATTAGTAAGAAAAGTATTAGTAAAGTCAAGTAAATTTAACCTAAAGAGTATGATTGATTTTTAACTGCATAATTAATGTAAATGGTAGAAAAAGTTACTTAGTTTCTCCGTAAGAAACAACATTATTTTAATCGAATTCATGTTGATTGAACGGATGAAGGAATTGGACACAATTCTTGAATATTTTTAAAAAATCGAATGTAATAAATCAAAGTTTAATCGTTGAAGAATGTTAGTTCAGATTCATGTAAAATATAAATACTGTACGATAACCCCTTGCTTTTTATATAAGCATGGTTGATGCAGAGGTATTACTAAAAATTAAATATCTGCAGTTCCTTAATACTTACATACATACATGAAACTTTCCTGTCATGGGGCAGTCTGATTCTTTCATGTAAGGGATCATATAGTAAAAACCTGTAAAGTGTACCTGTCGATAGTAAAATCAATCTGCACTGCAGCGATACCACTTTATACCAGTAAAGCACAGTCCCTATCTAAAGCCAAGCCATGGTTTTAAAGGTTTTAAGTGTGTATCAGATTTGTTTTCTGCTGCTATTGGTTTTTTTCAGGTTCTGAGTGAATATTTATGAGTACAAATTTTGAGTGATATTTAAGCATGAATGCATTGTTGCGGCGCTTTTGTGGTTTCCTTTCCCAGGCGGTCAGCAAATAAATTATCTTGTCTCAGCCAACAAAGACAAGCAAGAATCAGAGTGAGAGGAAGTAAGCCGAGTGTCAGTGCCTTGCAGTAAGGATTGCTTCATTTCATAATTGAATGTATCATATCGTTAAAACTATCATATCATAACTTTTACAACCACATAATATCAGTCACATCTATTGATTTGGTAAATACTTTAACTATAATAATGTGTAGTATAACAACTTAATGTTTCATGTTTCTCAAGCCAGGAATCATACCGTCACCGAAAACAGAAACAGTTTTGTTGGATCTGATTTTGAATCAAATTGTTTGATTATTCGGACAGATTCGCCTTTGTATTCTGGAATCTGACTCAGAACTTGAACCATTCTCAGAGTTGATAGAAACGTAACCAAAAATAGCGATTTTTGTGAGCATACTAGTGAAGTAATATAATAAATTGTTGAAATTCAAGCGTACAAAAGCAATAATTATTCTGTTCTCGAGCTTCGTTACAGTTACTGCTCACCCTTTTTTCATCACCAGTTCAAGAAATGTGCGTCATTATTTCAAGAAAGGACGATTTAATCACTCAGACAAAATCCAAAGATCAGTGAGAATGGAAACCCTACAACAATTGAGTTGATAAAATGACACTGCTTTTTACTGTGGGCAACAACTTGTTAATAACAAAAAAAAAACTACAGCTGCATTTCACTTACAAAATTGCTAAGAATTTTTTTTAGCTCTCTTATCAGTGTGAATGTTCTGCTGCTTATCAGATATTTTATTATTCTTGACATCGTGATTCATGATACGCTGTGTTGCACCTACGCATTGCTACAAATTAGTCATTTAGTGAGCCCAGAAAGTATTATTCTATCATTCTGATAATATTTAGCTCAAACTATAATAATTCATCTACTAACAATATCTTTAAGTTGATAACCATTTCTAAATTATCAGTCATTATGATGTTTAAATCATTTAAGTTTTGAGGTTATTTTCTTCACTATTTTTTCATACTTTTAGTCATTGCTTGGCGTTGAGAAAGCGGCGGAGCTTGAGGAAATGAAGGATTGCGGGAAGGAAGTGAGAAGGGACATTTATGATAAACGGGCCGAAGCTATAGGAAACATCCCGAATTTCTGGTTGACCGTTATCAATAATCACCCAGGGGTCTCCAGTCACATCAACGAACGCAATCGCGAGTGTCTGGCATTCTTGAAAGATATTTCTGTCGACGACATGGGATCTGGCAAGGAAATTTGCTACAGGGCCAAGTTCCACTTTGATGAGAATCCCTTCTTTGGGAACACAATCTTGGTCAAGGCACAAACTCCAGGTTCAAAGCGTCTCATTTTTGTCACCCCCATTAGATGGAGGTGGGGTATGAATCTAACGAAGAAGAAGCCGCAGCTGAAAGTTTCATCGATGCAAATGGAGGTGGAAGTTCATAATGAATTATAGATGGCACAGAGACAACCCAACTTTTTCGGTTGGTTAGTAGACAAACGACCTGAATCGGTAGAAAGTTTCTTCAAGGAATTCAAAGTGATCTTTGTTCGTGCACGGGAATGGTACAGTGGAAGTGACATTTACAAGCAGGAGTTGGCAAACATGTAATTAAGTGTAACTAACATTAAACATTAAACTTGTTTGATTTATGGATTCATTTATTGATTACAATTTTATTGGCTTGGATTTTCCAGTCAAGTGAAAACTTCACAACTACAGATGAAGGATGACTCCCACATGGACGAATTCATGCATGAATTCTTGACTGATTAACAATGAATTCTCACAGTAAATTCCAATGTACGACAACACTAAACCGTTTAGTCTAAACGCTTCTCTAAGGAGTGTCAATAAATAACCTCTTTAAAGCTGGCTATGCTGCTGAGAGTTAATCCATTAAACGATTATTATAAAAAATATTATTATTATTACATATTTATTTTTTTAGTTACTATTTATTAAATGAAAAAATATGCAATGAAACTAAATGCAATCAATTCTTCATTAAACATTTAATTACCTTTATTTAATTATATCGCTGCCTCTTATGCAACTTAAGTCGAGTCAAAATTATTTTTCAAAACTAACTTAAGCCGAGTCACTAGTGATACTGATATGTTACTCACCAATGGTGAGTCACCATTAGTATATTATAGCATAGCATTGTATTTTTCAGCTCAGAATCTGAGCCTCATCATCATCTGAGCCTCATCAGAATCAGATGCAGGGGCACTTGAAACCCAACAGGAAAAGAGACAAAGACAAAATTGCTTTGGTTGTTGTGCTGTGAGTGGCTTTTTGTGCGGGTAATTTGAGATTAAGTTAGAATTTCTGTTTCAGAGCAATTCACAAACTGAAGCTAACATTTTTGTTTACTAAAGTGTTTTGGTGGAGGAGTAAATATTGAACAATTCAACACATTGCATTTTCTATCATTATTAATTTTCTTTTTACTTATCAGTACCACCGTTAAAAATAATTAAAGTAACTGTTTATTTTACATTGCAGCTATCGTTGCAAGTTAGCTGATTTGAAATATTGACAAATTCCGTCACTTTTACCTTCAAGTCTACGAGCAAAAGTAATTTTATTTATTATATTCATTACTAAATACAATATTTTATGGTAATAACTGCAGCCTTACGTAGTAAACCCTTGCAATTTTTTCACAATTTTATAGGGTTAATAATGGATTCTGCTCGATTCGAGTCGATGAACACTGCGATGGATGAGCCTCATATCCTTCGATCTGAGGATCTCTTGGATGATCTAGTGAAGTACGTCTTATGACATGATCAATGATCATTTGTTTTTTAATTATTTAATTTATTACTCTGACTCTGAATCTCTGATTATTTACTAATTGCTTTTATATTATGTGTCCAACTATGAAAGCCGGTCTAGACTGACTGTGGTAACTTTCATTGTGCCAGAGGATGCAGGAAATCGTCGCCAGAGATCCGCTATGCGGAAAATTACACGTGCCACAAGAGATCTCCTGGCGCAGGAAAACCTCCGTGAAAGGGTTAGTTAGTCAGACATTAACCAGACAGACGACAGAAATTAAAAAGAATGAAAGTTTGATAAAATTGGTTTTTAACCTTGCACTTTGACTAAGGAGTTCGTTCTCTTCGTGGAGGTAAACGTCTTTGAGCACGAGGCTGTTGTGAGACAATTCCGGGTGAATCCTAGGCAACTCCCAACTGTCCTTTTCTTCAAGAATGATAAAGAACTGAAGCGATTGGAAGGATTTAGTAACGCTCTGGTCTACATGGAGATAGCTTACCAACTTTTGGTAATTAGTCACATAGATTTTGATTTTGTAATTAATTAATCATTTTTTATGCGCAGCAGATTGTGTTTTGCAATTTATTTTATCTCTCCCTTTTTCATTCTTTACAGGGCATCCCGGTTCCTCCCCGGAACATTAAGGCCTCTCCATGTGCTCAATTCGTGGACCCCAACGCCAGCGGCACCATTTCTGAAGAGGTCAGAAAGAATCTTTCGGATCTCGTGAATAAGCACAATATCATGTTGATCATGTCAGGGGACGTGTTGGGCGCAACTGACGAAGGCTCAAAAACAGCGCTCCGTGTACTGATTCAGGGCGGGTAAACTGAAAACATTCAATTTTAATTCAATTATGTATAAATTCCTAAACTGTTAATTGCTCAATTAATATTTTAATCTTTATTCATTTTCAGAGTTCCGTTTGGGGTCCACAACATCGACAGTGACCCTGTTGAGCGGGATAATTTAATGAGATTTGCAAAATTCAAAATCCCATTTCCGCATGTCTATCTCGATGGAATCATGGTCGGTGGGATTGAAAGTTTTCAAGAGTTGGAGATAACTGAGAATATTAGACTCCTCTTTGAAGAACATTAAAACTCAAGTTGTTCATGTCTTAACATTAATTCCCGCCTGATCTCTCTCTATTTTTTCGTTTTTCTTTACCAGCCACCAACGAAAATTAATTATTATTCATAATTTATTCAGTCAGTGGGAATTAAAAATTGTTATTTGTAGAAATATAATGCTGTAAATTGTTATAAGTTGAATGAAAAGCATGAAAATAAAACTGGATATTTTCCGTTTTGGTTGGAAATGACTGAAAAGGCAGTTGACTTTTTGTTCTGCCTTGTAGCTTCTCAATTTTCAACGAATGTTCAGCAGATGGAGATAGAACGTGGGGATCAACCCATGAAATAGAGTGATTATGTGATACGGTTTTGCATAAAATAGATGTAGATGTTTTATAACTCGATTCCCCGGTTTCATAGTATAGTGCGTTAGTTCGAGAACGTGTGAAAGCTTGCTTAGTGAAAGCCAAGTGTATATTTTTATAATTATCTTCTCTCCTAGATGGAATAAAAGTAGCATCAAAACTCTTCCATCTCATGTTATATAATGTCATCAAACTTTAAGCGAATGTACATTGAGGGTTGAGGGTTAGGACACGCACAATGGTTTTTCGAACATTGAAAGTTTATATGTTAATTAATACTTTTGCATGAAGTTTTGCCAAAAGTTTCAAAATCCGATATTAGAGAAACTCCATAAGGATTTTTCGCGTGCTTCAACTCACGATCAGTCGACCTTGCCTTAAGTTCCAATGCAATGCAATGTCAATTTGTCAGTGTCGTGCTTTTTTACATGCATACGTATGCGTACGCTTTTACTTCGACTTCTAAGTGATACATGAATGTGATAAAAAATACTTAATAATTAAAAATACACTTTTTTACTAAAATTCAATAAAATTAGTACTAATTATCGAAAATATAGTTATGAGATAAAGACGGTAGGCCTTGATATGATTCCTTTAGTCAGTTTCCATTTGTTGGCTTTCTTGGCTGTTGTTCTCACTTGGAGCTTCATTTTCTCTTTCCGGTTCCGACAACTGCTGCTGCATC
>VYYJ01003777.1:0-15432 GCA_021029165.1 Cyphoderus albinus
ACACTTCTTTATTTGTTTTAGGTTTGGTTTTGGTTTGAGTGCGAGAAAAGAGTTTACATTTAAGTTTTAAACAAAAAGCAGCAATTAGCTTTTACATAATTGTTGGGTAATTACTGCTTTAAATACTTTTTGTTACCATGTGCAAATGCCCTATTGGGTCACTTTTCTCTCGATAACTCCCACCCGGTGCGTTGCCGCAAACAAATTCCAACGCATATGAATACTACTCGACGAGAGCTTTCGAATGATGTGCCACACATTGCCCAACTCGAACGGTAGTTATTCGCGTTTTGTTCCCAGAGTTGCAATATATTTTATTCTTCCAAACATTATTATTATTATTACAAGTAATATTACCTAGGTATATAGAAGTTATCAATGCACGAATGAAACTCACACTGGATTTCTCGTGAAAAAATAACGTGCAGCTCTTTGAACGTGTTTTCATATCATCATTGGAAGAAGAGAGAAGAATCTCATCGCCGTCAATAAAACCAAAAGGCAAGCATTCACTCATAAGACCATTCAAGGGTTGTTATTTACTCAATAAATTACATAAGTCTGACCACAGGAGAATGAAATTAGGGTAAGTAAAACTTTAGCCTACACTGATGATGAAGAATGCAAGCATGCCACATTCAAAGTTATTGAAAGAGGAAACAGCGCTGAGTTTGCGTTTTTACGCCAGCAGCATCATCATCTCGACATCGTCAGCATTGCCTTTGCCCTGATCACCACACCAACGAACCAACATTTTACAAACTGAGAAAGAGAAAGAAGGAGCGAAGAAGAGAAACTACATAATAGCATAACGAAACATCTGCATAAAGTTGAATTAAACTGAAGAGTGAGACAGCGGAGAAGTGAAGAATAAAAAGAATGAAAACAAAGCTTCACGATCATCTTTTCGTATTGCCGATGAGAAGGCAGGGCGTTATTACAAGTTGATAAAGATTCAAGCATGCATACTCGAACTAATGAATTTTGGAAGCTGGGATAATTTATTGAAGCGTAAATTAGAGGACTATCATTATCTCCCTTCAAGACCACGGATTACATGGTAATAATATCAGGCGTACGTATGTGATTAGAGACGAAGCTGAGAGACGAAGAGTTACTGAGTGACTGAAGTGTAGAAAATACAAGGAAAAGACGATGGGAGCCCCACAGAAAAAACTAGATTTCGTGGAGCGTTTTTACTTTGTATCGCAGGTGAGCTGTAATATTAACAAAGTTAAAAAGCAGTCGATGTAACAATCTCAAAAATTAGAATCATTCAACCGGACTAGTTTTGTTTAGCAAAAATCCTGTACGATGAAACTCTAATGGTAAATTTCATGGCTGCTATCATTGAGCACGAATAAACTAACGATAAGAATAATTTGTGCTTCTTTGTATTGTACATTTCGCATAAGGTCCAAGCAAAATAAATTAGGACAATTCGTATTTAACAACAATGTCTCACAATCATTTATTTAAAATACAAATGCACTATCTGATCATTACATAACCACACGAATCTACACACATTCAATACACTAGAATATTGTGGCAGCGACAATTGAATAACATTAAATTGAAAGTAGGTAAAGTATTTACCAAAGTATTTTTTATTTATCGCGGAAATCTTATTAAAACTTTGCATTCTTAATTCTTGAAACTATCTGCAGTTGTTATAATAAAACGCTGTTTTAATTTTTCTGTAATATAAAAATAAAATGAACAATACCGTTTTCTTTATTTGCATAATTTTGCTAAATTTATGTGTATTGATGAAATTGATTTTTTGTCCATTTCTCTCAAGTGAATAATAAAATTATTTTGCCAAGCAGTACAGCATTTTTATGACTTCAATCATAGATATAAAACCGCCGAACAAATCTAATATTCCACGACTACGTTGAGGTAGATAAGAACGAGTCACTTTTACTCGTTGTGTGCGAGTAGTTTGTAAGCGGATGCTATACCACGTAAATACAATATATGAAGAATGAGGAGGGCCGTAAAACAAAACTCTTGTCAAGAAGTTTTACTTAGTCTCTTGTAACTCGACTCTAACTCTGATTGACAGGCAAGGTCTTTTGGATTTTTTACCCCTTGTATACATCACAGACTCCAATTATTCGAGAGTAGCGAGCATTGCCCAAACGTTTGTGTGCAAAGTTTTTATTCTATTGTGCTATAATAAAAGAATATTATGCAGGCGCTGCACTTGAATCAAGCAACGCAAGAACCATTTTTATTGTAATTCATGATTGCAAATGTTGTTCAATTTTTTCATTTGGTGTACAGGGATGAAATTGCACAACATTACTGTTGTAAAGGGATGAAATTAGATATAAAATTCAGCAAAACAAGGTTACAGTTCTGGGTGCAGCACCCAAGTTCCATATGTAATATTAGATGCAAACAATAAAATACGTCTTTGAATACACAATGATCTGCAACTCGTTGAAATTTTAAAATGTCTTCTTACAATTACTTGCTTTCGGTTTAAATAATTCCACTTACACTTAAAAGCTGGACTGAAGAGGTAAACTAAATACAATATCCAGCCTAAGCTCCATTTACTGCTACGGAGAAATGACTACGAATGAAAGAGGATAAACGTGTTGTTTTCTAATGGTTATTGATTTTATACGCAGAGAAACAAATGGATTGGATTTAGAAGCAACGGATTTGACTTCCTCCAAAAGAGGTCCAAATTTCCTGACAAAAGCTCCATTTTGCGACAGTTTCTCTATATACTTTTCGTTGAACTAAAATGGATTGGTAAATGGGATAAGTAAATGGAAAAATAAAGAAGGGAAGTTCCTATCTCTACCTACAATAAAATTCCTTTGCTGGTTTCTCTGCTTTGAACCTCAATACGAAGCATCTGTCTCCTTACCTGCAATTTTTATTTAAAAGCATTCTTAAGTGTTATAAGTTGAGCTTTTTGCCATGCACAAGTAAAGTGAGTGAAAAGAAACTTAAACAGTCAAGCCGAATTTCATTTTATTCATACATCTATTCTTTGAAGATAAGTTAATGTAATGTCAAGCAAGTTGCTTCATTTCTGTCACACGAAATATTCTAACTTGCTTACCCATCAACAACCGCGTAACTTGAAAAAAAATCTTCTCTTACTTTTTATTCGTCAAGGCTTTTGTTGAATAGAAAAATATTTTGTATTCGGTTTGATGCATACCCTGACTGGCTAAAAAGTTGAGATATACTTTGGTTAGCAGTAACCAATCCGCTTAAGGATAATATTTTAAAAATAACTAGGAAGAAGTCAAGTAACACACCCTGAAAATTTCTTTCTTGCAAATGCTTTACGAAATGAAATCCAGCCAACCGCATAGTCTTTTATAGAGATTCCGTCCGTAAGAGAATGCAGACTGTTTGACTGTGATGAGAATGATGCTCCCTACAGCTCTCATCGGATAAACGTTTCACAAGAAAAAGTCAGATCTCTTTGTAAAAGGGATTTTTTGTGGAAAGAATGGAGGCAAGCTGAAGGAAGAGTCGCTGCGAGATGTGTTAGTCCGTATAGTGCACAAAGTACACATCCACAATCATATATTTACATTCACCGAGAGTGAATAAAAGAATAAAAGCATTATGGAAGAAGGAAACTGTTTTGATTGTCCTTAAAAGCATCACAGTTTCTTCTTGTGGTTCTGAGCTCCGCTGGAAACGAAGAAAAGAGAAGTGAGTGAGTTTATAAGAAGGGGTGACTGAATACATCTTCCTTTGCTCTTATTTTTTCAGACCGAGCCATGGATATGTAGCAAGCAGAAGAGATGAGATTCGGAGTATGGAGAAGGACGAGTACGACTATCCTTTTTGTAAAGTGAGTGTGAGAAGTAAAGACAGATCGAGAAACATCAAACCATGAAGACAAGGTCCATTAGAGGCAGTCTCAACGAAATTTATCATTTTCTAATCTCATGAAAATTCCACTCGTCTTTTCTCGCTTCTTTTCTTTTCCAGTCGAAAAAGACCAAGGAAGAAGACAGAAATCTTTCAAGAATAAAAATACGAACAAACTATACGAAGGCCATCAACTTCATCGTCATCATCACCCTCATCACAGGAGTACCTTTGTGTATTGCATTTTTATTTTTTAGTTCCACCTTACATATGCACATACACAAGTGCACACAATATTTGATAATGCATAACATTGTGTACAAACGCTTTACAAAAACATGAATCTCTTATAATACTATTCCGTACCGTTGCTTTCGCATTCTTTTCGATTCTCCATAAGAATTTTAAAGACGGTCCACTAAAGGATTTTTTTTTCGCTTTTAGCAGATGACAAAACAGAAGCATATCCAAGATGTCACAGATTTTGAATAACACCATTTTTTGTACTTTCATAAATTAGTACGCAACAAAACGGCTTATAAAACAACTTAAGAAACTAGACATGCGTTTTCAAGAAATGATGAGAACCGATGAATAGTAATAGTAAATGCATGTATTCTAATCCTGTAAAGTCATCATGAATGACTTTAGAATTCTTTAATAGAGCTTCACTCAAGAGACTCTTTAAGTATTTTAATGCAAAATTGACTCATTCAAAATGAACTTCTTAAGAAGAATGAGCCACTTATGTATCTTCACTCTTTCCTTAGGCAGCTCTGGCATCGTAGGTGGCTATCAGGAAAGGAAACCGCACCAGCAAAAGTAACAGTAGTTCTTTGCAAGAAAACAAAACGCTGTTGTGAAGTGGAATGTCTCCTAAAATGACCGTCGTCATTAGAGGACATTTATTATTGTTCCTCTACATTATTACTTTATTCACTTTAAAAGCCAAATTGCTCGTTCGTGCGTACTTTTCGGCTTGTCTCTTTTTATGCTTTGTGCTTTTTTATTTCCTTCAGCCACTGAAATGCATGTGAAGGCTCATTTTACCATCAAACATTTTTAGAAAATTGCATGCAATGTTTGCTTACAATAAAGACTCATTCATATACATAACTTTGCCGTAATAAAAAATCCACTTGATATCAAGCTAATATTCGTTTTGATGAGGAGTTAACCTCATTTCAGCAAATTAGACGAAATTAGGGTCATACAAAAATATAAAATGTAGAACCACCACGTAGTGCATACAACCAAGACAAACAAAACAGTTCTCTCGATGAGTTTACAATGCACGTTTATTAATTCTATTTGACCTTTTCCTTCAAATGTACAATTATAAGTCTTAAAGTTTCCCTTTGTGCATTCAAATAAAATTCCATTCTCTAGTGCGGTAATAGTATAATCGGTGTCGTCATATTACCATTTGCATTTAATGTAGAAATATTATTCAGTAAGAAAAAAATTCAAACCATTGAACAAATGTATAACGATAAAAGTCAAATAACCCATAAAATTCAGCAATGGCCTATGGTCAATATTCTCGAGACGACACACAGACTGTAGACTAAACTGGCGGGTCACACCCCTTCAAACCGTGCAAAGAAAACTGTCCCTGCAGATTGAAAACCGGCCATGTGACCTGTTACCAGTTTTAATGTTTTGTAAGAATCCTGCGATATGCAGGAAATATTTAATATTCTATGCAATACAGCATGACAATAGTATCTGTAGTCGTTCTAATGACTTCATATGATTGCTTTGACCATGTAAATAAAATAAAGTGTTTCTGTTTTATTATCGACTCGACAATCCTATTAACTTGAGTTACATCCTTCGAAAGGGAGAATCAATAAACCAGTACTGCCAGGTCCAATCAAAATGGGAGTGACAAGTGAACAAAGAAATTGAAAATAAGTCAATAAGGACGATGAATGTTCGTTCCAACTGTGGTCTGCTACTTACTATTCTTTTGACTTGACACAGTGTACCTTGGGAAAACAAGAAGGACATGAAGTGTAAACAAACGAAAAGGGATTTTTCAAAGGAGTAATCCCTAATCGTCTTCAGAGCCATCGGTTTAAGACCATTTCCTTCTTTAGATATTTTGGAACCCACTTTCTTTAAGGTTCATTATCATCGTCTTGTTTTGTTCAATATTGGTATGTTTACAATTCCACAATACAATCTCGACACAGTCAAGTCAACCAAGAAATATGTTTTGGGGATGTGTGTCTGACTTGATGACGATTTCCTTATTTATCCTCCGAGAGTGACCAGAGACACCCTTTTTATCATTTCTCCACCTACTAGTTTAAAAAAAGATTTAACCCTGTTTTTGACAGCTCCAAAACAAAGTTTAACACATTTACACAGGTCTGGTAATCGTATAATTTCATATTGTTGTGGAGTTAAATTCCTTCTTTGAATATTAAGTATAAAGAAGGACTGGGGAGTTTTAACTTTAAGGTACCTACATTTACCACATTGCAGAATGAGTTAGTTCCCACACTTGTACATCAATAACAATCAAATATAACCTAACTTATAATGTCCTCATAAGTGAGTATCTCAAAAAGAGACACTTGTTGAAAAGAGGATTTTCTTTTTCATATCCCTCAAAATTTCTATGAATGTATATGCTCCGTTTAATCTATATATTCATAAAACCACACTTGTAACAATCTTTCTATTAAGTATCATTTTATACTCATCGTTTAAATTATTATCATAACAAAACGGCAGGCGTGTGGGTAGGATGTGTACTTTTTATTTTGTATTTTATACCTTCATAATTTTCTCCGTTTGCCACGTACATCTTTATTAGTACGACTGCATGCTATTTGATGAGCACGGATTTAAAAGGAAATAAAAGGATAAAACAGCAAGAAACTTATTCCGACTCTTCACACTTCCAAACTTTTTTGGTGTCTAAATGTGCGGGAGAGAAAACTTCCTAAAAATATTAATTGAGCGGGTTTCATTTGATGATTATACATATTCCCTTTGGCCCTTCGAACAAGCTATACTCATTCTATCCGAATCACCCAAGCAGATTGCTTATAAATGTACACAAGTGAGCAAAATGGTGAGTCCCTATCCTGTAAACGGCACTTTACTATAAATATTAACGTAGAGCAAAGAGTGGAGCAGGCGAGAGCCCCGCTGCAAGCTCTGCGGCAACTTGACAACTTTATATCTGACAAGCTTGACATTTATGCGATCATCATTATACAGAGAAAAGTAGGTTCGGAGCATGTTCCCCTGTTCAACTCAGTTTGTTCCAAGTCACTCAGAGATATTTTATAGTTTTAGTGTGCCTTTTGCATAATAGTAATAATAATCACTGCTTCTCAGCTCTATGCACTTCTTTTATGCATATAAACTTTACTCCTCTCCTTTACTAATGACTTTGTTTGTGTATAAATAAATAAAAAATGCGCGTAAGTAAAAATATCTCTGGAAGCTTAAACTTAAGTAGTAAAATCTGATTATACTATGTTACGAAAGAAAAATATTTTTGTGAATGAATGAATAATGAATAAATAGACATGCTTGAAATATGCGTAAGTTTGTGGCATTTTTGACATTGGTAGGCACATAATGTCTTGAAAGCCGTTTTATGTATAGCTAATGCAGTTTGTGCGGAGGGCCGTGACGAAACAGTTTTAGAAACTGAATACATGCGCAAATTCATTTAGATGGCTTGTTCATAGTCATTTTATGTAATTGTTGAATACTTACACAGTTGTAATGCACATTATTACATTGAACAGGTTACAAAAATGTTTTTTTTATTAACGGACCTCCAAAACAGAAATTACTCATTATGAAAGCTTAAATGAGCTCTCATTAGAACGTTATTGTCCAATAAAAATATGAATATTCGAATGCAGATGAATGACATGGAATGTCTATTATCTAGCCTCCTCTACACCCCTTGAGTGGCTGGGTACACTTCTTGAGCGACATTTAAGTGGAGGGGCTGGGGCATTGAAAGTGAATAAGCTTTTGACTAAATGCAAATACTTAACTTTTACGACTTTTATAGTTTTGTTCAGGTGAAGGCGGCAGCGGCAGAAAAGGTCTTTGTTTGTCAGTTGGTTGGAGACTGCAGACTGTTACAAGTTTCGATTAGAAACTGTCTTGAATACTTTCCCAATAAAATAGAAACAAAACAGCCTTTCAACATGTTTTATTATGCAGTTGAGCTGATCAGCTTTGACAAAAACTTAGCCGCTGGTACAAATCATTTGATTCATTTTTTGCTTCATCGTTGAGTCTACCAGGCTTGAGTCATGAAATCCAATGTTTTTGGAAAGGAAAATATTTTGCTATGGAGGAATGGGTTGCCATTTTGGGTCATGTATTTTATTTCTTTCAACGATATCTAAACTAACAACACCTCTGTACGCGGGATATAATGAAGACGCTTTATACTGAAGTTACACTAATCGGAATTATAAGCTTGGTAAAATATCCGCCATTTTTGGACTAATCAACCCACGCGACAGTATAACATGCAAATCATCTTCTTTCCGTATAATTATTCGGCGCTCTCTGTCTTTTTAAAAGTAAAATCCTCCATCTCCTTGAAAGCAGTTTCTTAATAGAGCCAGGTAGAAATCCCGCGCATAGGATCTTTGGTGTTTTTCAATTGGTGCGCTGGTGGTGGCAATAATTATGATGATGATGATGATGAACATTAAAATCTAAAAATGTTAAATGTACAGGCAGAGAAGAAATTGAAATAAATACAAACTCCTTGCAAAAGGAATCGTGCTAATATCTCGCCTTTTATAGCCACTTGATTATTATGGGACAGGCACTCCACTACTCCATTCTTGATATTACTCAACTTCTCGGAATGGGCAAATATTCAATTATATTTTTGAAAATCAACTCACAGTTTAAGCTTATTTAGACAAAATGGATAATAGCGTAGTATGTGCGCATATAATCGAGTGGGTCGGGTGGAGGATGAGCTTCTATCGCGGAATGGCTACTTTGCTTGTACACAGGATAAATAAATAAATTGTGTAACGTGTAACTTCTTACTTTTCAACCTGAGAATAAAATAATTGTGATGAGAAAAGAAGATGTTTTCTAGTTTTCAGGAATAATAATGAATGAAATAAATGGTTTACATACATGCATAAAGTTAAAGTTTTACTGCGCACAGCCATATTATAAACGTAGTGTTCCTAAACTACACAAAGACAGAGAATACCATAAAATCACCCCTGTGAATTCAAAAGTAAAAAAGAAATGCCTCTGCAATCTGCAATATTATTATTATTATATTTATTATTATCTTCTTTCAAGCAGCATACCAACAAACTTCCCTTGCTGAAAAGCACAACAACAGAAGCCACAATCCATAAAGCGAGAAGCGGAAAGGAAAATAGGTATAATGTAGCATTGCAAATTTAAAACTTGTTTTTCAACTGTCACCTGCTGACTTGCAAATCGTTTTCAAAAAAAGAAAAATCTAAGCGTGCATATCAACCAGCAATAATAACGAAAAAGAAGTAATTCCAAAGGTTGCACATATATGTATATTGTTGCACACCACCAACTACCAGCAGCATCCAGCATTGACTCTGAGAAAGAAGACAAAAATGTGCTGTACAAAAACGATGACGATCAAGAGGATGAGTCCGACTTTCCAACCAATGAAAAATATGATGATGATAAATACACCTTCAAACAAAATATACATTCAAATTCGAATTTCTGGATAACACATGTAAAAAATGTATTTCATAATGAAAATACCCTAGATGATGGAAGTGTAACTGAACATAATGCTGTATTAATTTTATCATCGTTTCTAACAACTTTGTTGGATATGAATCCAAACGATGTTGAACAGTTTAAATTTTTGATGGTTAAAAAATGTAAACTAAATAGTTACACTGGAACAAAATACATTCATGAAGTTGAAGGACGATTTGATATCGAAATAAAATTCATCTTAACAGAAAGTATTGACATTACTACATTATTGAATTTAAATGTTCACAAATCCAAAGCAAAGGAGTGTCGGACAAAATTGTTACTTTCGGGCTTTCAAATAAATTAATATTAATAGCAGCAGGCATAAAAATGCATCGTATCCGTGTCAAATCTACACCGGGGTAACAAGTGACGAACTGCATCCATCCCATAAATCCCACACAAAAAAAGTCTGTTCATATAAATATTCTACAGTAATATGAACAATATTATTTTCCATTTCAGAAAAAAGTTTTGCAACACGTAATCTTACTTTCTTTAACAAATTCAAATGGTGTCAACGACAGGAAAGCAACAATAGTGGCGACTTCCAACAATGCATAGGTAAAACATTGGCTGATCTTGATAGGTAAAACAAGTAAGGACAGTAATGTTTTCACTTCAGCTTAAGCAAACATTCACATTTTTTAGACATTTAAACCCTCTTATTTGACGACATTGATGACAGTGTTTTGTTTCCTCTTCGTCTTGCAAGAAAAATTACACAATTTCAACGAAGAATTGACTTGAATTTTAAAGACAAAATTTTATGCTTATTTTATTTCTTTTTCTTTATTAGCGCATAATCAATACAGAAATATAAGTATCTATGAAGCTATTATTCTGTCACCCCACAAGTACAGAAAAAACTATTTTCTCTCTCTTCTTTCCACTTCTTTCAATCTTCCTTGACTAAAGAAGTAAAAACGTCATGCACGTTCCTTCTATCAATGTTCGACATCATATAATGGCTAGTAATCCTATTAACTCAGCAATTTTGTTAGAGCAGGAGCATTTTCATGCCTTTTCCTTGAATAAAAATCATATTACCTCCGAGTAGTTACTGCCAAATCACGTATGAAAACAATATATTCTTTTTTCTCTTTCACTTCGTCTCTTTCCCCTAATCATGTTAAGGTTTGTACACACTCAGTATCTTTTTGTTGGTAATATTTTCTTTTCGGGCATTCTTATTCTTCATATTCAACAGACGGACACAAGATTCTGCCTGGTTCTTGTAAGAAGTAAAGTCCGTAGTGGTCCTCTTTTGATGTTAATGCGAGAACACCATGCTGTAATGGAAAAAAGATGAGCTCGGCTTCTAGATTTACATGCTTGTCCTGTTCCGTAATAAACAACTTTTTATTTTGATGTTCACCAGAGAAATCAAGACTCATTCACTTTGCTTGCTGTATTATGCTAAAAGTGTACGAAAAGGAATTGTGTGGCTTTCTCAGATTTTTCGTTGACAATCCACTGTTAATGTTGCTCTGTTTGCTGCAGACCAAGTAATAAAAAATATTGTGAAGGTGTTGTTGAGCATGAATACATACGACATCATCATCGTCATTGCATTTCATTGCTCTTGCTCTCGCATCAAGTTAAGTACGAACGCATACTTTTGAACTTGTGCTGAATAGCTCTTTCTCAAGATAAAAAGCCCACTGTGATGACCAAAAATGTTAATAGATAAAGTTTGATTAGGCTAAAAGCTCGTAAATTTGACACTGTCATCTGGCATGTGGGAAACAAAAAGGGAATTGCTCAACGTGTACACTACATTCTCAATGAAATCATTTGTTAAGTCAATAGCTTTTGTTGATGATACCCCAACTTGCCGTTCGAAACAAACACAGCTTCACTCACATTTTTCTCTCTCTCCTTCTACTAATTCCTGTTTATCAACTACACTTGTTAAATTGCCTTTTTAATGGTAACTTTGGATTGCACAGTTTTTAATGCTACAAGTAAGTGCTAATAAAATAAATAAATAAATAATTAGGTTTATAAAACTCCCTGCTTTACATTTTTATTGGGTATTTTGCCAGCCATCTCAATTATTATTATTCAACATTTAAATGTCGTATTTCATGCTCTTTCTCTGATGTCTACATTTTTCAAATTCAAATCTTTTTCTTCGAATCGACGACGATGATGAGACACAAAAGTCCTTTCTCATTTGCCAGTGTAAAATCTTTATGAAATCAACTTCAGCGTAGAGAAAAAAAAGAAATGTAAAGGCTAACATTAAAAATAAGGGGAAAAGTAAGCACCGATGAGCATTTTCTTTCCTTTACAGGTTAAGGTTACCTTGCTCAACATAACTCTTAAAGTTACGTAGTGTGTATCCACCTCATTACGGCAATGCCTTGTGTTGTTCGGTACCGAGTATTAGCATACCATCACTTCTTGCTGCTTAATAATACGACCATTGTTACCAACACGGATAAAGATTCATCATCATCATCATCGTGATCATCATGAACATGAGAATGAGAAGAAGCTGATTTGATTTGAATAAGAAAGGAGCTCATGACAAAAGGGAAGAGAAGTAATAGCAGCAGGAGTACATCATAAGAAGGTGAGTAAAAGAAGGAAACCCCAAGAATATGGGTGCTCAACTCATCTCGTTAACTCCATCTATTTTACTCTCCTCTTTTTCTTCTTCGGTGAAGCACAAGGATGTAACTTTTATTTTCGTATATACACTCTTTCTCTATACGAATAAAATGCACTTTACTCAAACTATTATTACTATTATTATAAAAGTAACAATTTTGAAAAGGCACAATGTTCTTCCTTCGTCGACGGCTTTAACTTGCAAGAAAACGGGGCAGGCAGCAGAGTTCTAACTTCAACTTATTACTCTTAATACCTTTCTTCCTGCTCTTCGCTCCATCGCTGCAACGAAAACTACCCCTCAACATGAAGGAAAACATGCAGCCAAGAAAGATGTTACATATTTAAAGTTAAAGTTTCTGTGTCAAAGGGAAGCTCGTAACTCAATTTTCAGACGAAGAACGTAGAAAAAATTAACAATCCAAGAACCGGGCCGTAACCGAAAGAGAAAAAGGCAAGAGTGATGATGAATGCAAGGTTTTGACTGTTGTAAAAGCTGATGGAATGAAGTGAAGTTATTATTATTACTATTATTTTCCTTGAAAGTACCAAATGTATAATAATGCAGCTATAATAGCTACGTTCTTAATGGAATGGTCCGCTAGGTTAAAAGAAGGGATGGATGCTTGATTTCCTCTTGCTTACCTTTGTGAAATGGTTCGAGAACAAACGCCTTTGTCTTCGTGTCCACAAACAAGATTCAGTTTTAAGAAGTCAACATATGAAGTCATGCTTACGATTACAAAATTGTGCTTTTCAGAGCAAAGCAGAAGAAAAAGTTAAGGTCGTAGACTCCAAAACCAAAATGACGATCATGAAGTAGATAAGGATTCAGAAAAAGGTATCTCCTCTATCCTACCTTTTTGAACGTGTGTGAGCGAATGCGTGAGTTATTATTATTGAGTGAGTATAGTGCCATAAAAGGGTCAGCAGTAACAACAAACCCTGTTTCATATGGCGGAATATGGGATCATCGAATCATTCTCATCATCAACCCCATGCTTTTTCTTCCATGAATGCATGGACGGGGAAACTTACCCCCTGAAAGGGTACATCATTTTCATGACAATCGTGAATACGCTTTATGCTCTGTGATGTAATGGTATTATTCCCATCATTTTTTTCAGATCTATCCGTTTACTTTACTTTAGTATTAGATATATAACTTAGATATTTTCATATTTTTTGGAAGATGCATTATGCATTTTTGGTTCCCTGAATTTCGAAAAAGTTTAGGAAAACACAAGATGAGAATCATGGAGCAGACGGAATTGTTTTATCACATTTCAGAACCAGTACGATAACAGGAATTGTTTTGAATTTTTGCTTCATTTTTACAGCTGCACCGTGACCTCAGAGGTCAAAATTGGAACGTGGTCTGGAGTTCCATTTACTTGCTTTCCGGGAAACAAGAATGAGATAATGTTTTAAGTGATTCAATTTTCCTAAATGAGCTACAATACAAAATCTGGTGGATTGTAATACTTTATTGTAATTAACTGTCAATACGGTAATGGAAATAGCTCGAGATTTAAATAAGCTGAATGCAATCTAATGATAATTCTGTCGGTATACGATGAAACAGAAGTAGAAAGTAAAGCAAACGACGCATTCTCGCTTCAATATTGCTTTCCGAGACAGTTTACAATCGAATTCATTTTGGTGGAAAGATAAACATTTCTAAGTAGAATAAAAAATTTAAAAACGATTTATCGTTGATACTGCTTCCATTTTATAATACACAAAATAAATAAAAAATATTGAAAAGAAAAAGAAAACTACGATTGAGAAAAAGACGTCGGTTAGTATTACTATTTAAACTACCAATGTCAGAGAACGTATTTTACGTTTTCAAAGAAAGATGGAAAACTCCAAGTTTGAGTTGTTTTAGTCTGATATTATTTTTTGACTTAAATTCTAAAAATAAAGACTTTTCAGATGTTTTCTCATTTTTCAACTCATTAAACGATCCCTCTCTCCTTTACATCCAAGGAGAATGCACATCGCTCTCATCTCCCTTCGTATTTTCCACTCCCAAATAACATAAATGCGCTTTCGTGATCACGATGAGCAACGCCATTTGGATTGTATTCATCAAGAACAGAAGTGGCAACATGTAAAACGGAGCTGTGGATGAAATTTCAGCTTCTCTGCATTGTTTGCTTACTTACAAGCATCACTATCCTTTTTGAACTATGCGTTTACATCTTCACACTCATCATTGGATAATTCCACGCTTCCTCCTTTTCAAACGATGATGACGATAAGATTCCGCTGTTAAAAGTTGTGACAATCCACGAAAAAAAATCGGGAAAAGACAGTCAGTAGCAGAGTCGGAAGGCATAGCTTTCCATTCCTAAATTGTCGCAATTGAAGCCAGAAACGAAATGAGAATGCGAAGGAATGACGGAGATATGTCTTCACCCATGTCACGCCATGTGCATCTTTGTCAGGAGATACGAAATGCACTCATTCTTCATTTCATCTTTAACCACCACGTCTCACTAATTCGATTTTTACAACCTTCACCGGTGCATCTCAAGTTTTGTAATGAAAAAATTTGGCACTAAAGTAAGCATTTGTCTACCTTCTTAAAAATTCAAAGTTCCAGTGTGGTTATTTATGAAAATTAGTCTACTCAGCTTTAGTTTGCAAGTGTTTATGAAAAATGTGGAAAATGTTTGCAGTTTGCATTATCGTTTTATTTTTACGTCGATGATTTGGCAAAACAATGTTAAAGCTAGTTACACTTAATTATAATTTTGGCAGTGCTATTGGAAAATATTTACAGACACTAAAACCCTATTCTTTTATTCTAATAAAATGTTCACAAAACTTGTGATCAAGTCGTAAATCCTCCGCTTAATTTGCATAATTGTTTGGCTTCTCATCGTCTCATTTGCAAGATGAAAATGTAGGATTGCTCACATGTTGATGAAAGTCATTTGAGTCAATATTGAGCTAGTTTTGTATTCTTTTTTGCCAAATGAATTATTGTGGTACGTGCTAGTGGCGTGGTGTTTTTCTGATACGTAAATTCCAACTGGGGCCATGTGCTCCGTTCTTTAGTCATAAATATTACGCACAATATGAAAAAGATTGAAGGAAAATAAAGGAAAACGCATACATTTCTTTTCCTTCTTGTGCTTACTTCACTGATGAAATCGGTTTTCAAGA
>VYYJ01003778.1:0-15426 GCA_021029165.1 Cyphoderus albinus
CCTCTACACTAGTTACATTATCAATGTGTATTTGGTCAAATGTCCCTGCACATTATTTAGCAAAAGAATGCAACTTCTACAAAATAACGCCTCTAACTGTAAGATTTATTACGCGATAAAATTAATACATCAATTTAATTACTTTTTGAACCTTTTAGTCTTAAATTTTCATATTCATGAATTTAGCAACTGCGAGCAGTGAAACGGACCGACATGGGAGCTCCAAAATGAAATGCGAAATTGCGACCGGATTGAATTCCGAGGTCGCTTTTATTCTGGTATCGACAGCTTTGTTGGCTATGATAGAAATGTGCAAACTTGTCATTAGTCCAAAATTTTATATGCGAAGCCTCATGAATTTGGGAACATGGATTCTTATCGTATTGGTTCTAATGACCACTCTTCCAAATCTGGCAAAACAAACGGAAATCGGAGCTTATCAGTACCAGGCTGCTGCTGTAAGAATGTTGTACTGAAAGATGTTATTTAAAAATTTAGAATCGCTTTGTGATCTGATAAATAAGATATTTGTCACTTTATTTTGCAGTTCACGGTTTTCCTAGCGTGGGCCTTCATATTGCAGCAAATTGGACGGTTTCCTGCGCTGGGAAAATACATTGAAATGTTTGGAGTGGTAAGATTGAAATGTTTTGGCAAAAATAACTGGCAAATAATATGCAAACTAAATTTTTTAAAATGATTTTTTTTTCAGGTTCTGAAGAGTTTTGGATTTTTCCTGATGACATTCGTCTCTTTGTTTGTCGCATTTGCATTGTCTTTCAGCATTCTCTTCCCCGCTGTACTTTCACCACACTTTCAATAATTATAATTATTATTAACTTGAAAAAATATATTGATACATTGTTGTATTTTTATGTTACAAATTTAGAGCACCCCGTTTTCATTCTTTTGCTACTCAATACTCAAAGTATTTGTGATGATGGTTGGAGAAATCGATTACCAAGATATGTTTTATAGCGATGATGATGGAGATGTGACTGGACCGATATTGGGACACTTGCTTTATGCTTCCTTTGTTGTAATAGTGTCGATTGTTCTAATGAATTTGGTTATCGGCTTGACAGTTAAAGATATCCAGGTATTTTCATCAAACATAGTACATTAATCTACAATTATCAACCGTGACCTAGAAAGCTATATATGAATTTTTATGTACTTGTATTTCAAGGAACTTGAGGCTCAAGGCGAACTTCGTCGTACGGCTAGGCTAATTTTAGAAATGTATCATTTGGAATCTTTTATTTTCTCTACTCGCTTTCCCCGTCATTTGGGAGATGCTCTCAAGGCGTCCATTTCCGTCCTGTACCCAACCAAGCATGGCAGAGAAGGGTAACCAACTACATACCAATTACTTTGCTATAATAAACGAACGCTGCAAGAATGTTGTAATATTTTAATTGTAATTTTCTCTTTTTAGATTGACCTTTGCATTTTTCCCTAATTCACGGAAAGATCAAACTGTTCCCGAATATCTCAAACAAGAAGCGTTAATCCTGGCGTCAATTTCATTTGAAAAATTCCGCTCACAACGCTGCTCGAAATTGTTCACAATGTCACACGGAGATGGAATAAGCGGGCTTGGGGGCGGTGTCAGGGCTGTCGCAGGTGGAGACAGTGGTGGCCTTGTCGTTGGAATCGATCATCACCAACATCCTTCATATTACTCATCAACATCCAGCTCTCCAACTTCATTCAAGTCATCCTCTCTGGAAGCGCACAGTTTGGATGTTCCTGGTATTGGCGGTGGAGGAAAGTTGGGTGCAAGGAAAAACTCTTCTGTTATGACTGCTCCACCATGGACATCTTCCAGTTCGCACAATTAACCCAGGCAGATTACTCAATTCAATTCAAAAGGCTGATACATGCAGATTATTTTTTATAACTTTTGTGTACTCAATTGGACAAAGTCTGGCTGGATCCAATAACTAATCTATTGTGTAAAGGATCGTCCCAGCCCATCTACAATACAACCACAGAGCGTGAAGGCATCAAGGGTGTACCATTAAATAAATTGTGTTGCATTTAATATATTACTACGATTTATATTATTACCAATATAATTTGCGTTGGTAGCTGTTGGGAAATTGTATTATCTGGTTAATTCATTTTATTGTTGTTTGTTTTGTGTGAACTTAATTTTTCATAAAAAGTTACCATTTTACCTTGATTTGGTCATTTACCGTGATGGGTTCACCTGTTATTTATTATTTATTTATTATTTCGGTCGGTCGGTCGCATTTGAAAGCGTCAGTCTTATCCTTATCATCGGTCGCCTTTCTAAATACCCATAAGTAGTTGAATAATGAAACTAATGTGATGTGATAATAATTATTTTTTGTTGATTCATGATTATTAATCCAGATTTCGTAGGTGTTTACCAAAGTCATTTTAACTCAGTCAGTCAGTATTCGGTTTGCACAAATTTGCTCGATAAATTGACAAGAACATTGAGAAAATTGGCCATGTCACAAAAAAATTACATTTTTAATAAAAACTGGATCAAAGGTAGACTGGAAACCGGTTTTATTGTGTTTCTTTATTTATCTCCAAAATAAAATTAATAGGATCAACCTACTCAATGATTTTTATTATTAACTCTTTTATACAAGCTTCATTCTTTCAAAATTTTCATTTTTATTTGATATCATTTAAATAATTTTACGATAATTGAACGTAGTTTACTTATAGTTAGTATTCGATTCGAACCCCAACATCAACTGTGTCTATTGAATTTAGTTAAAAATTCAATTGGATCTACAATTGTATTCCACGTAATTTTATCACTGAAGCTGCCTTCGATTTGAGCAACTAGAAGAACATGATTCACAATACATAATAAATCCTTTCATGTTATCGCTTTTCTCCACTCATGTAGCGTTAATCACTTCTGATTTGTTTCTGTAAGTGGCTACTTTGTGATTAAAATTAACTGTTAGTTGTGAGAAGCCATAAAATGAAAATGAAACACTATCTCTGATTTGAGTGATAATAACTGTACTATGATATTAAATCTTATTGATATTAAAAATAGTTGTTAATAAGTTAGATAAACTTTCCCAATTACTCTGCTGAGAACAACTTTATTTTCTGTAAATGGTATGATGAAGCATCTGCACGAGTTCAAATAGGATGTCAGCCAGAAGTCAGCGACACCGTTGATATAATAACGGATGATAATGCCTTGAAATGCCGTATAACTTTAATAGTTGAAAATGTATTAGACAAGGGGTGCATTTTACATAAGGCCTGCTTTATTCACAGAGGAACTTTACTGAGCAAAGCATTGATAAGAAATCTAGTTTCCATTTTAGTAGGTGTTAGGTACCTTAAAAATCTTGTATTGGTAGATGGATTCAATTGAGAAAAGATTTATTTTTTACTGAACGAATGCGTACTAAAATTAAAGAGTTTTTTCCCGCACGGTAAAATAGTGACATTCTGTAGTAAACGTTAATATGAATAATTCATTTTAAGCCATCAATTGACTGCCTAATCTAATAATGTCAAAACAAAATATTTATTTTCCACCATCTCTTCCGTGCGATAGCTTCCTGTTAAATGGCAAATACAAACCGACCCAAATATGATGATGATGATGGACAAAAATGAAACTGAAAAGGAGCATTAATCTTTCTAAAGGCTTATTTACGACGAAATTCTTGGTAAAATGAAGTTAACATACGTATGACTTTATTCAATACTCCTTTGAGTAGGTCATCAATTTCGGTGTAAATTGCCACATCCTCACCATGATCATACAGACTGCAAATTACCACTGTGGAACAATATTGTTTCTGATTGGAACTAAAAAGTACCTTTTAATATACAATTTGTTATATAACGATACATTTAGTATTGAGTTTTTTAGCTCTTGCACGCGAAACTAAACATTATTGTGATAATGATGATAACGTTTGATTTGATCAGCCAGTTTTTGAGTGATCATTGCCATCACTCACTACTCGCCATCTTTTTACATGTATAACCTAAAATAATAACTTGCTTAAGCTGGATAAATCGTGGAAGGCTGCAAAATAGATTTTGTTCTGCTCATTAAATTATGTGACGAGAATGGAGTGTGAGAACAAACTGGAAAGACAAAATACTGATACTGGCTTAAATGAGAAGGGTTTGTAATTTTGAACAAACAATCTTTTTTCCACTATTTATCTTTGGAAAAACGATGATGATACGGGAGCCATGCCATATTTGAATACAAATGACAAAGAAAAGCAGATAAAAACTCAAAGTAGTAAGGTACAGTGTACAAAAACTCAATTCTCCTCATTATCGTTGATAAGTTGTTGTATAGTTTTTCTCACAGTGCACACACGAGTGCAATTGCACAATTCACTCACGAAAGTCAGAAAAAGCACTTCACCCGTCGTTCCAAATTCAGAATTCATTCAGTTACGAGTATGCATCATCAAATAAACGACGCAGTCTGAGCCCGAAGAAAGTAGCTCCATGCAAATGCACATAACTCCACATTGCCATCATGGCGAACAAAGTGAAACTTTGTCATCCATTAACTTCTCTTCATTTTTCATTTATTTATACTAAATAAATCCTCTTTTTGTTCCAGTATTTTTTTTCTAGTAAAACTATTCAAATGGTATTTTATTTTCGGGGTAAAATCTGTGACCCACTTAATTTTTTCGCTCTTTTAAAAAAATGTCCCAACCCAACTCCCCTCAGGGGAACATTAGTTCAAATTTAAATGAAGTTGGTAAGAGTAACAATATTTCTAATGCAAAATCTCCTCCTCCTGCGCCACCACCTCCAACAATTTATTTGAATAATCTCAGCATTTCGCAAAGATCAAATAGTAATAAAGGAATTAGTAACAGTGTCTATAATAGTAACAACAACAGAAGCTCAACAACGCTTAGTCATACTAATCCTAGCGTAGAAAGTGCCGCGTCATCGTCAAGTGCGGGTGGTGAAGCAGGGGCAGGGAGTGGAAGTCAGCCTGCTTCTGCTCCTGACACGCCTAAATCTAGATTCTTATCAAATTCGGCGTCTTCGAATCCGTCGTCAAATTCAAAACCTCGAACTTTTCTCCAGCGTTTTCAACGGGTTCAGAGTTGTGGAGACGTGGAAATTGACATTGAGGATAATGACAATGACAGTGTTGCAGATCTAGATGATGGCACTCAGGACGACTTACACGGGTCTACAGATATAAACAATTTAATATTTAGAATTGGACCAGGCAGTGGCACAAGTGACAGTTTAAGAGTTCCAGGGATATTTACCAGCACAAGAAGAATCATCTCGTCGACAGACAACTTGTTGCTGGAGGGGGATATGAGTGAGGAGAAGTTACTGAAAGCGTTAGAGGATGAGGAAGCTCGGGATCAAATGCCAAGCCCAACCTCAAGGGAAAGGTGGAGAAAGACATCGGAAACCGAAGGTCTGAATATTACCAGAAGTCCCCGACCACCGCTCCGCAGCTCAAAGTCATCCTCTTCCCTTCTTGCAAATCGACCTGCGACTGCAATAGGGGTGGTCACCACAAATAATTCACTTTGGATGTCCCACGAGTGCGGCGAAGACTATCTAAAGCATGAATGTGACGAGAAATGCTCCTCTGCCTTGCATATGGCAGTGAAGACGGGTAACTTAGATGAGGTCGAGATTCAATTAGAAACGGGAGCAGATCCAAATGCCCGCGATTGTTACGGCAAGACGCCTTTGCACTACGCAGTTACAATGGGTATTTCATTCTTTTATTAACAAAACACATAACACATCAATTGATACAGCATTCATAATCTTGATTAATAATGCAGGTTGCAATTGTGACTCATGTATTGCCACAGCGGCAAGATGTACGCAACTTCTAGTCGAGTATGCGAAAACCGATATTGACAGTCAAGATAATCAGGGAGAAACACCGTAAGAAACAAATTACCCAAAAAATTGTTGTTAAGTTTAATAGACTCATTCAATTGGTATAAGAAAAACACGCGTTGAGAGTCGGAGAATGTGGGTTGATGATTCATGCATCATTAATACCTGGCATGATTAACCGTGCTGGCATTGCATGGACAAAGATTTTGGGTACATATGTATTTTATGGTACTTGCGTAACCAATCAAAAGTTTCCTCACAGACTTGACCCTTTACGTCTAGACATCTCATGAGAGATTATTAATATGAAGCTAAGAAATCTTAAATCGTATTTCTCGTATTTTCGATAGCAGTGGAAAAATTTGGGTTTTTATACAAACGAAGTCATTGTCATTTACTTGACTTTTTACTCCTCATCAAACAAACATTGTGGAAGGGAGTTCAAATTGAAGTGTTGGGTTTGCTCTTAGGTTACACTTAGCAGCGGAAAATCAAGCGACAAAATGTGCATCCATTCTATTGTACAGTGCCGCCGATGTGTCACTCAAGTAAGTAAACGTCATATTAAAGTTCATTTACCAAGCATCATAAATGTGGTAAACAACCAAAGAAACTTGACTTTATGGTCAATAAGATTACAGATAATGAAATATTTCAACAAATTTCACAGATCGAAAGCTGGAGTGAAGGCTTTGACTTTAATGGTTGAAAAAATTCCAGATGCAATGGACAGCCTTTTAAACCGAGCCGTGGCCATTGAGAAATATGACCCGACCAATGTTAAATGCGAATTGAAACTAGACTTTGGGTACTTCTAAACAGACCTTTATAATACTAAACAACTTTTACGCTAAATTAAGATTATTTATTTCATGTAAGGTCCTTTTGTTTACTGCAGAGCAATTGTGGGGTACTCTGAGACACGTGGGTACTCACAGAGGAAAGGAAAAGCGAACGGTGTCAACGGCGAGGTTAACGTAAATGTGAAAGCTCGTAAAGAGATGCAGCTACTGACGCTCATTTTAGACTGCAGTAGTTCAGCACGGAAAAAGATTTTAACTCATCCACTGATTGCCATTTTTCTTTATCTTAAATGGAGATGCGTGCGGACCGTGTTTTGGCTCACAATTCTGCTACATGTAATATTATAATTACACGTACAATTTGGATGAACGAGTTTTTTCTTTCATGATGACAAATTAATAATTTGGGTAATAATTGGCTAATTTAGGTTGTGTTGCTGCTACTTTACACTTTATATATTCTCGATGTGTACTTGATTAGTTGTCCCTATCGGCCGAAAATCACTGAGCCTGCCGCAGTGAAAGCAGCAAAAGCGGAAGGAAACTATCTCCAGAGTGAAAATTCGACGTACCGGGCAGAATTTATAAAATTCTCCTGGTTCGAATTTTCACCACAACTCCAAGAACTAGGAACAATAAAATCGAATCTATATGGTAGACTAGTAACAGATTATCATACTTTGGCAAGTAAGTTGTATGCGTCAGATACCCTTATTTCGTTTTTGTTTTTACTAAAACGGAAGATGGATGTCCTCTGGAAATTGGACCGACGGTCAAGTCCGTCCTGCTGTTGGCTCTAACGATATTGATGGTAACAAATGAAGTATTCAAAATGCTGCCAGCACCACGGTCTTATTGGAAAAGAACCAACAACCGATTGCAATGGACCCTCTTTCTCTTCATCTTTCTCACGTCTTGGCCAGTGTTCATGTCACATCCTAATATTAACTTTTGGCAGTACCAGGCAGCAGCCGTAATTACTTTGAATTTAAAATCAACATTTTTCCGCTATATTACAAAATTGAAATGAATTCATTGTTTGGGTTTCAATAGTTTGGATTGTTTCTGGCCTGGGGTTTGATGTTGTCACAAATAGGAAAGTTTCCAATTCTTGGTTTATACGTGGAAATTTTAACGAAAGTGAGTTTTCTTAATCGTTGCACCATGCCATAACTAAAGACATTTTTAGCAATCTCAATATGTATTTATATATTTCTTTTCAAAGGTGCTGAAGAATTTTGGATTCTTTATGATCACATACGCCTCGCTATTGATGGCTTTTGCCTTGTCCTTTTGTGTGCTCTTCCCAGGGAATGCACCCTACTCATCTATTCCATTAGCAATTTTGAAAGTTCTGATGATGATGGTTGGAGAAGTTAACTATGAGGATTTATTTTATGGGAACGAAGAAAATCCTGTTGATGACTTGCTTTACCCAGTAAGTGGGTTTTAAAATGTCACTAATTTTGGTAAAACTAATTTTGTAATGATGAATTTGAATTGATGCCGAATATTTATATCAGATAACTGGACATTTTCTCTACGGAGCTTTTGTGATTATGATCACAATTGTGCTGATGAACCTTCTTGTTGGGCTCACTGTCTCCGACATCCAGGTAACTATCAACGCACCTGAAAGAGGAATTTTTATTGTAAATTCTTGCAAAACTTTGAGCTGAATCCCATCTCCTAAAAAGAGGCGACAATTTCATATACAGGGATTACAGAAAGACGCTGAACTGACCAGGCTATCCAGGCAAATTGGCGAAATCGCACAATTGGAATCCTTTGTCTTTTCAAAAAGAGTCCAATCTTTTCTCCCAAGCTCCTTTGCAGCATTTCTGAGGGAATCGGTACTCGTCGTTAGACCGAAAAGCGAGGACACAAATTTTCTGGATAAATCCCCGATTAGCCCTAAGACAGATTTCAAAGACAGGTAAAGTCAGGGGCAGCTATTGAGTGTCCACATGTGGCCTGAGTGTCCACACCGCCAGTGTCCGGAATTTTTCTCTCCAAAAACTAGCAAAGCACACGGCGAGCTGAAATTTGCCACAGGTAGGTAGTGGTAGCTCCGCACCGCGAGCAAAAGTGAATCAGGGATTGGCGATACGTCTTCAGTGGCGCCCCCTGTAGCACGTACAAAATTGCGCGCCATTTACATTTTTACGGCTATGTAACCAAACCTTACCAAATTTGGCAAAATTAAATCCCCTACAATTTTGATGGAAGTTGGAACAGTCATCTAGGACCATTTGCATAACTATAGACATACCTCGGTTTTGAAATTGATTTAAGTCATATTTGCATCGGTGAGAGTTCAAACTCAATAGTGATTGAATTCTGTAGGTTTGAATGCAGACTAATATATTACATGAATTGATCGTCTCCAAATCTATCAAATCTGTACACATAAACAATGTTTTGGAACACCATACGCGATTATAGCCGTAAAAATGTAAATGGTGCGCAATCGCCAGGTGCTTTGCTAGTTTTCGGTTTAATTCCCGGACACTGGCGGTGGCGGGCCACATGTGGACACTCAACAGCCGCCCCTGAATTTACAAAGAATTTTTTCTAAATTAAACGAAACTCTTTTATTGATGTAATAGAAAGTTGTTCAAATTAATCATTAATTCTGCAGTAGTTGGTATTTCCATCTCCGACCTAACGATCCAAATGACAAGTCTATACCAGACGATCTCAAGGTAGCCGTGTTGAGGATCGCTTCAGCTCGACATCGTACCAAGCGCACGAATCGTTGTACAAAAAACTTTCACAGGTTAGCTAAAAATAAGTAAAAATGATCAAAAACTTAAACTCAGCTCGTCCATAGCTTCAAAATGACATATCACACGTCACTTAACTCGATGGAACATCTGCTAGGAATATGCCGCCATTTTTTCAGAGATCCTTGATGACCTCAAACTGTCTCCTAGTCAATTGCGTTAAGTTGATGTTTGTGCCTCTCTCCAGTTTCTTTCTTTCAATTCTGTAATGATGACATTCACAGAATATATGAAATACATATTCCGTGTTGTTTTGCACACAGCTCACAGTTGCCCATTCCATTTATTCGGTTTCCTTGTAAATTGCAGTTCCACGGTAGTAAATACAATTGTTTTGAGTACGAAATTGGAAAAAAGTCTCTTGTCATTGATGCCGAGGTTTGTCTTTAAGTATGGTTCACATCTAGTAATTGTTTTCACTTCTTCATACTTTCGCCCAGCAACAAAGTCTAGGGCCTGTCGTTTTATTTTTCGGTCTATTTTATTTACCACAAATCAGATACGATAGGTTTTGGTACGTTCATACTTTCTAAAAATTTGTTTACTTTGGAGATTCAGCAGTTTTTATGATGCACTTATAGCGTTATCTGGCTTTTTAAACAACTGTTTATCAAAAAATCTGGTTTTTATTTTATTTTTAGAAGAAAGTTGAGGATTGATTTTAGCAAATCACATTCAATTGGTTTTTTATTTGTCTCCAGTAGTCAAGCTCCTAATAAAATTATTTTGGAAGGCAATGATTTCGTCAATGCAGGCGAATCCCCACATTTCTACTCCATACTTAATACTGATTTGCACAGTGAATCAAATAGCTTATTCTCAAAATTCTTAATCTTGGATTTTCTAAATATGTGTAGTAGTTTGCCTGGGCTTGCTTCGCTTTTGTAGAAAACTTTCTCCAAGTTTCTTTCCAGCTTCCGGTGTAATGAAAGTTAATGACAAGATACGTATAGTAATCAACTGTTTCAATTTCGGAAGTCTTACAGTAAAATTAAACTTTAGCCGATTTTTCTCAAAGTAGTCGTTCATACAGTTAATCTTTGTTTTTGTCTCTGGATGAAAGCCCAATCAGAACGATGTCGTCGGCAAAAAGGAGCATATCTATGTCACTTTTACCAAGCCGCAGTGATGTTGCATTACATTTTTCACTTCGTCGACTATACTGTCTAAAAAAAAGTGTGAAGAGTTTTGCACTTAGTGATTTGCAGTACTGATTTACATATTTTAAATTCATCCGATCATTTTCCATTGATTCTAACTCGAGCTGATGCAACACTATATAATTTTTGTATTGATGAGATAATTGTCGTGCTGACACCCTTTTCTTGAAATGCTCCCAGAGTAACCCGTGGATCACCGAGTCAAATGACTTCAAGTCTATGTAGCAGCAGTAAAACTTTCTATTTTCGCCAGTTGTTTTTGAATCAAAGGGTTAAGTATGAAGGCTTCATTTATACATCCTGTATTCGAACGATAACCAGCTTGACATTCTGAAATTGTTTCTTTCACACCACTTGTCAAGCCGTTTTGTAAATATTGACGTGAACAATTTTCTAATAAACTCGTTCTAATAAAATCTAAATACATCGTTCTCTAAAAAGCCATAAAAATGTACACAAAGTGAACAATTTTGTTATTGTATTAACAAGTGAAATGGGCCTGTAGTTACTGGCAAGACGATTCATCACTAAAGAAACAGCGATAGGAATTTTACGTTAATAGCCCCCCTAACAGTTTTTCGTGAAATTTGGTGGGATGATAGAACTCGACGAGACGAGTTGAGTGATACTAATTTCATGTGGGGCTCGGCTCATTTAGTAACCCTAATGGGTCATTTATTGCAACAGTAACCAAGCACCTTTATTTGTTATCCAAGTATAACCTAACGGTGCGCATCCATTTATCGTAGATTTACATTTGCAAAGCGGGATATAAACCAAACCTAACGAAACAAGGAAGAAAGTTCGTGATTTTTTATTTAAACCTAACCTAACCTACATTAAAGCAGAAGGTTCTCTTTCAAATTCAAACCTAACCTAACCAAAATTAATAGAGAATGTCTCTCTCCCATTCAAACCTAACCTGACAAAACAAACTTGACCTAAAGAGTTGCTTTTAGATTGGATGAGGAGCCCCAACCTAATCCAACCCAAAAGCAATCTACCTCAACTCGACTTTTACCAAAACGTTATATTATATTCTAATTTTCCCTTCCACGATAACTGGATGCTGACTACTGTATAGTCAGCCTCCAGTTATCGTAGATTTCCATAGCAAAGAGTCTTTTTATCTTATCCACGATAAATGGATGCGCACCTTTAAACGTTACTATGTTCAACCAGTACAATAAATGACCCACTAGGGTCTCTAAATGAGCCAAGCCCCACATGAAGTTTTAGAACTCGTCTCGTCGAGTTCTATCATCCTACCAATTTTGGTGAAAATCGGTTAGGGGGAAAGATATAATGAAAGGAGTTAATAATCGAGTTTCTCTGAAGAAATGGCGGCTTACTCCTTAAAATGACGTGTGATATGCCATCCTTTTTATATATCGGAATAATGACTATTTCTCCCCAGTTCTAGATGGCAGTTCGCATGGGTTGCTGTAAATATTATTAGAATATTCAGTAAACGTTCTGATGTAGATCGGGGGAGATTTTTCAAGGCTTCATTTGGTATTCCATCAGATCCTTGAGTTTTTCCTCTGGATAGTTTTTTAAGTGCAGTCAGTAATTCACGTAATTCAAATTCTTTGTCAAGGTCATTGTCCTCCGTACTAATGTCACTCTCATGCTCAATATTCACTTCAAATACTTTTGCGAAATGGTCTTTCCATTTCTCTATATTTACATTTCCATATGGCGAAGTAGCAGAATTTCCTTTGTACAAATTTATAGATTTCCAGAATGTTTTACTGTCACGACTTTCAGAGATAGTTTTTTTGAATTTTGCCAAATAATAATCTCACTGCTTCAGGTGAGATATTCTTGCTTGAGTTTTAGCATTTGTGTTTTCGTGTAATTAAACCTTGTTACGTTTCTCCGGCTCTGTCTAAACTTTTTGACACTTTGGCTTTGGCGTTTTGTAGCTCTTTATCATGCCACACATTATTCTTATGTTGCTGTGTCTTCATTTTGGATCGTGAAATGTCCGTCCGTTTGATACGAAATTTTTTTATAGAGGAGCTGTTGCTCCAGCCACTCCACTTTTGGAAGAATACCAACGCTACGCCAGTACACACTCTGGAGCTTCTGGATGGCTTCCTCCGCCTTATCAACGAATTTACAGCAGAGGCACTGACCCATCAATGAAAGGGGGTCAGCAATCTTCTGGGGCAACCGGAAGCTCCGTTCCACCTTGGACAACCAACCCGCAGTCCCCTAGCAGTCGTCAAAGATTGGGAGGTCGAGACCCACCTGAGCTAAGTTATTTTATGAAAAGGTAAATGGACTTTTCAGAGGGCGTTTGTAGTTTATTGTTATAGTTTAAAAGATAATTTTTTTTAAACAGAACGCGGGGACATATATTAATAATGATATATGGCTGGAATCACCGTTTAATATGCTTTCAAAAACATGTTTGTCTGGTACTATACGACTTCAGATACAAAAACACGGAACTCCCGTGACGAGAGTCATCAAGTTAGGTGTACCAAAAAAAGTTTCCGAACCGATTTCCTAATTTCCAAGTTTTGGGTTTTTATAAAAATCTGAGATAGCCATTCGTCAGGAAGTTAGTGATATTGATATAAATCCATCATCGAATTGGCCATTTAACGTCTCCCCTTTGAAATCTGGAACCCCCTAAAAACCCTAAATTTTGACTTTTTTGGAAAGTCAGCAGTGCTGAATTTTTGTTTGGCTAAAGAAACAGGATTCGAAACATGGAACAGATGCAGATGAATTTGATTCTCTTTCTGGTCATGTATTCGCTTTTTGGAAATATCTTATTGGATTCGTGTTATTAAAAGTGAAAGCTTTGGAAACTTTTTTTTGGCACACCTAGCTTGATGACTCCCGCGTTTGTTTATCTGAAGGCGTATAGTACCAGACCAGACAAGCATATTTTCGAAAGCATATTAAACTGTGATTCCAGCCATGTATACACTTCAAATACATGCCCGTATTCTCTTTTACAAATTTTTCTTTCTATGTAACAATAAAGTACAAACGGCCTGTAGAGCGTTTTACTTCTCCTATTCCAATCATGTTAAAAGCTTCGTAAAAGGGGAACTTATACCTGTTTATTTTATAATCATGAAAAGACTCGAGGAAAAGATCATGGACCGCATGAAAATCCAAATGGATACCTTATATCAAAAAATCGAGGACAAGATGATGAACATTCAGTAGATGAATTAATCTAATATTCATTGCCGATGCAGATTCATTGGAACAAATGGAATTACCAAATTGGCGAAAGCAACTACAATATTGCAAATTGCATCTATATTTATTCTCATTGTTAAATAAAAATTATGTTACGGTACTTCCGCCTTCTAACAATAAGTATTAATTTTGTAATATAAATCTTGTCTTAAAAATATATAATGATTAAATTTTCCGTAGACAGACAAAGAAGAGAGTCCTTACAAAAACAGTACGACTCATCAGTCTAAACATTAACTGACGCCTTTTCTGGGTGTCTCTCTGTTGTTTCTATTGTGAAATACCGAAATACGCAAGTAATTTAACTACATTTACAGGTCAAGAGTAAAATGTAAAAAAAATCAATACTTCGTTTTAAAAGAAATAACATACATAATAAATACAGAAACAATCACACCATGTTTCTTGCGTTATGTGGCATGATTTATAAATTTAATGCTACATACAAGTAAAATAAAAAATGAACAATCAAATTGTTACGTTATAAAAAGTAAAAACACATACTTTTAAACTTCCAACATTATGATACTCGTTTTTGTATAGATTTCATATTCATAAGTGATCCAGCACAGTATCTATTATCTAACTAGATACAAAATAATGGTATTAAAAATATTAAAATACAAATAATCCTCATTTTCACTCTGTGTTTTGCTTAGGGTAAATGATCGAAAGGTCTACACTGTGTCCATATATTGTAATATTCTTTTATGAATTTAGAAACAATGGCAGGATCAGTAGACACCAAGACGTTTTCATAATTGGCCGTCACTGCCTAAAAAGTAAAGATTAAATATATAATAGACATTTAAGCACTGAAACACCACATTAAGCATTATAAACGTTAGCTGGAAAATGTATAATGAATTGAGTTTTTTGTTAGTGTTTTTACCTGTTTCGTCCAGTTTAGAGATCCAGTCAAAATAGCCTCCTCATCTATGATGACAAACTTATTGTGCATTAAGTAACCGTTTGCTTGTAGACGGATTTCGATACCTGACGAAATAGTAAAAAATAAAAATACGTTAAATAACCCGGAACGAAGCTTTTACATTTATGGTAGTCTTTTGGTTTTACAATAAACTACTTAACCTGTGCCGGACAATGATTTGAATCCGATTGAGTTGTGTGCCGTCCAAGTGTCGTAATCTGAGAGAATCTGGACCAAAAGACCTTCTCTGTACTTGCTTCTAATGATTTCACTTAAATCCATGTTCGAGCATAAATACATGCAAATGTGAATTGACGTTTTCGCCTCTCTGAGAAAGTTCTTGAGTTTCTTGGTGGAGGAGTCGGGTGACCTCGGGTTGGCATCTGGAAAAAACAAACCGGTGTTCCAAATTTCTGGCGGCTTTCGTCGATTCAGCGACTCAAGTTCTTCCGACGTCATAGTCGGAGGTTCTACATCTAAGCCTCGTTTCACTGCCCATTTTGGAGTCTTCCGTTTCTTGACTGCTCTAGGTTTGGCTCCCATAATTGACTTCGTCTGGAACTTCCATTTGTACACTTTCGTGCATCCAAAAATTATGACTCCTGCCACAAATACCTTGCACACCAATGACGTTGCCTCCT
>VYYJ01003779.1:0-15423 GCA_021029165.1 Cyphoderus albinus
AGGGGACAAGGAAAAGGAAACGACAATGTCGAAAAGGACGATTCAGCCAATAGAGGCTCTGCTCATGAGACCTATGCAAAGGGTTATGCTGTACCCTCTGATCTTGGAAAGGATACAGAAACAGAGTCAAGAAAGAACCAGGGACAGGCAAATGATAGGGGGTAATGTGCAACAACTAATTATAATTGGCAATAAAATAAGAATTACCTACAATAGCTTTTTACATGAATCATTCATATTTAATATTTTTTTAAATCAGAGGCGATTGAGTCTATCAAAAACGTGGGCGCGCAAATGAACAACACACTGGCAAGGGCGGAAAAGTCAGACGTCGAGTTCCGTAAGATTCTCAAGGAATACAACATTTCGGAATACAAGAAATAATTAATTCCACACAACAAGAAGAAAGAAATAATCTCATTTAGTGCATACTATTACTAAATAATAAATAGAGATCCAATTTGCAATTACATATTATTAATTCTTGTTTCATTTACGTTTAATTCATTAAAATTGTTTCATATTCATAACTCAGCAAAAGCTTTTGCTTTGACAAAATCAAAATCTTAGGCTTCTTCATCGTCAGCTTCTCCATCCTCATCACCTTCTTCCTGCTCCTCTTCCTCCTCATCCCCCTCTTCATCTTCCCCCTCCTCTTCATCATCCTCTTCTTCGTCCTCCTCGTCACTGTCTCCGCCAAGATTACTTGTAGTGCTTTCAGATTCCCAGGGCTCGGCTGGGCAGGTTGGCTGCCGGACGGCGTGAGGTCTTAGGATTGAGGGGCATCTGTAATCCGAGGCCGTATCGTCCGGCTTTGCGTCCGCGTCTTTCTTAAATTCATAGGGTTTCTTGTTCAGGTCATCGCATAATCCCAGGGCATTGTTTGACTTCACCAGGATTTCCATTTCCCGGGCCAGCACAGGCATCACGTCTTGAAAGGACTCCTCCCGTTGCAACTTCCGCCTAGCCTTTTCAATTGATTCTCGGTCCCAAAGGTTCACGTCTCGGGGCCAGCCACCTTCTTTGTGTAAAGTCGCCACTGACCTGTAATCAATTCGTGCCGTGTTCGTGTTCAAGTTCCGAATCGGCTTCATCGTGTCCTCCGCCTTGTTGACCATGGTCTTTTGTTGAAACTGGGGATGATACCGCTCCTTGTTGGCCTTCAAGCTGCAATGAATCCGGCCGCGGTCCTCGAGGAATTGAGTTTGCTTCCCGAACTGAAATCGCCGCTTTTTGTATTTGTAGTGAACGCTCGTGATGTCAACTTTTGACTTGAGTCCACCGGATTGGTCGTATTCGTCCTCCTCCTCTTCCTCTTCCTCCTCTTCCTCCTCTTCCTCCTCCTCTTCTTCTTCTTCTTCCTCCTCCTCCTCCGTTTCTTCTTCTTCTTCTGTCCACTCATCTTCGAGATCCCCTTCCATTTTCTCTTGTTGGCCATCACCTTCGCCCTGTGTTTTTACTTGGGAAGCTGCAGAAGTTGGAGGTGCAATTATAGGAGGCGTCTTAGCCGTGGCTGCTGCCGTTTTAACCGTCGCATTTGGAGCTACCGTTTTAGTCGTGGCTGCTGCCGTTTTAACCGTCGCATTTGGAGCTGCCGTTTTAGTCGTGTCCGCTGCCGTTTTAACCGTCGCATTTGGAGCTGCCGTTTTAGTCGTATTCGCTCCTGATTTAACCGTGGCGTTTGAAGCTGCCGTTTTAGTCGTGTCCGCTGCCGTTTTAACCGTCGCATTTGAAGCAGCTGTTTTAGCTGTGTCCGCTGCCGTTTTAACCGTCGTATTTGAAGCTGCCGTTTTAGCCGTATTTGCAGCCGTTTTAACCGTCGTATTTGCAGCAGCCGTTTTAGCCGTATTCGCTCCTGTTTTAACCGTTGCGTTTGAAGCTGCCGTTTTAGCCGTGTCCGTTGCCGTTTTAACAGTCGTATTTGAAGCTGCCGTTTTAGCTGTATTCGCAGCCGTTTTAGCCGTGGCATTTGACGCTGCCGTTTTAACCGTGGGAGTCGTAGCTTTCATTTCTGGAATTTGAATGAGCTGAAACTGATTTAATTAAGAATCGCGTAAAGTGATATCTTCAGTTGGGTGGGTTGTCTGAATAAAAACTGTTCTGATTAAAGTTTTTTAATTGTGAAGAAAGTTTGGAAATTCTCGGTTATGGTACTCTCTTTATTTTCACCATTTCACTTTAAGTTTTGTAACAAATAAAGTAGAAATTCTCGGTTTGTTTTTCTTTTAATGAAATGGCAAACATGGCAATTAAATTAGCACAACCAACAGCAATTTTATGCAAGATCATTTTTCTTTTATTTCTCTTTTGTTGTCAATCTTCTACTCGGCTTTCGTTTAAATTATCTATATAGGTAAAGTTACATTTGATCAATTCATTTTATAGGGAAAGGTAGACTGGTTGGTTACGCTGTTTTATTTTATGCAGTAATTGCATGCATCTGGTACGATTGTACTTTACAGAAACAAAATGGATTATTTCATAGTTAATAATATTATTATTAATTACGTAGGTAGTTAAATTGATTTCATTATAAATACTACGAACTGTATAACATTTAATGCGACCTTTTGTAGTATTTAAATATTGTAATTTTTCGCACGTTAACTTTTTCGGTGTATCTTTTCACTTTCATTTGAGTTTAGGGTAGAGCTAAAATTCATCTGTAATACAAGTAATTTGTACAGAAAATTCAAACAAAATATTTCACATCAATGTCAGTGTAATTCTAGTTATGATTTCAATTTATAATAATCTGGATTCGCTTCCTTAATTATTGAATAATTAAGTCAACTCAACAAACGTCCGCGTTTCTTGTGACTTATTATGACTAAAAATCAAGTAGGAAAAATCTGTATAAATAATCGTACAAATAATTAATTATTTGTTATAATAATGAAAAACTAGATAACACTTACTTTGTTTAAGTATGACAATGACAACTGCGACTTCCCCTTTTATATAGAAATACAAATCATACTACAATTATAGTAAAAAATCGTAATAAAGAACATTTAAATTGAATACACTTAATTTTATTATTACCTAATTGTTATCAAATGCCTTCAACATTTAATTTGCCTAATTGCTCTACTTGACGCAAAAGCAAAGGTAAGTTTTCCGATTGATTAGCGTTTACTTGGCGTTATTATAACAAGGTGAACACAGATGTACAAATTTTGTTTTACATACAGTAATTAATTAGTTAAATAATTCATAGGATTGCTGAATTAATATTGTAAATTGTGAGCACATTTACATAAACTGTGAGCCACAAGATGATTGTAGTTTGTAATTTTGTAGCCGTTTCTTTCTTTTTTATTTTATTTGAGTTGCTGCTCTTAAATCGGCTAAAATGGAAGCTGTAAACTACATACATACAGCGTTAAATCCCATAATTTTTCATTTTGTTTCGGTATAACTACAGCAGATTAAATTGTCAATTTTTCCTAAACTTCAGGGAGATATTGGTATTGTATCAAATATAACTCGAAACACTTTTTTCTATTTCAAAGTGGTGACGCCCACATTGTATCTAATGAACTAATGAAGATTGGCGTTCGCTAGGTGTGGCCCATTGAAATATTCACAAGGTTTATTAAATTGCTTGCTGGATTTGTTAATTATTCTTAACGCTTTTAAAACTACTTCCGTTATCACACCACAATTCCAGCAAAAATGTATCCTCAGCAGGAGCAGAATGGAATTTACATTTTATTACAAGGTTATATCGGTAATGTAGCTAGAATGTTTTAATTATTATAATATGGCAGCATTTACATAATATTCTACTTTTAATTAAATATTCGCTGATGTTAACATGATCGTAATGTAAATTAAAAGTAAGAATTATTTAAACATTATTTGTGCAGAACTCCTTTTAATATCTAAGACTTATGGAAAAAGTTTACAATTATCGTAAATCGTTTGCTTTGTAAATTCATTGAGAGAAATGTACACTTGCTCCAAAAAAATCCATAACATTCTTCACTCTAAACATTTTATACATTCGACATTCATTCACACACTTTCCATCTACTCTAAATCGAGTTTCAACTAAACTAATGAACCAAATTATATTTTTGCTTCTAAAAAGTTTTTTTTCTCAAATCATTTCATTTGAAAAGTTTCATCTACTTAATGAAATCACGTACAAACTTTCTAAATACAATTAATTTATTGAATGCATAATTAAAACGGTAATCTACTGAGCTGGACCAGGGTAGTAGTAGGGAGGAGGGCGTTCATACTCTGCGGACGTAGGAGGTGTGTGATGATTATTAAAAACTAGTTGAGATCCCCATGCCCTGCAAAAACAGAAAAAGAATACCAAAACTTAATACTGACACTTTATAAGCACAAAGTACATTCTACAAATCCCATTACAGCACAAAAAGTTTCTACTTTTTAAAGGCTATACACCATACAGTTTCTCAAGTGAAACCGACAACATTTAGTGATGCTCACAATTAATTACCATTAGATGATAATCAACTGTAAACGTAGACAGCACACGGAACAAGTGACGTAATACCAACACGTAAGTACAGTAGTAACCTCGTGTGTGACGGTGAACCGTTTTACATACGTGTCAAAGGTCAAAAGTCAACAAACAAAAATAAACCGTACAGTTTCGTGGTACGCGGTGAAAATGACAGGATAGAAAAAGCGACAGTGACAAATAAAATGACAAAAGCTATACAAAAGAGCAATGACAGAGGACGTTAAAAAATTAAGTTTTTTCTTGTGCATTTTTACTCAGACTCAGGATAATCGTAGTCATGCTCAAGAGGAGCGGAAGTGATTTCAGTTATATTCCCATCACCAAATGAAGATTCTAGAAGCGGAGTGGCGGCACTCGATTCCGAAGAGGAGCCAACAGTGCCTTGTTCCTCAACCGCAGAATTGTGGTGTTGCATCACAGCAACTGAATATGGCAGGAGGCGTTGACTCAAATTCTTCCTCTTCTTGCTCCAAGATTCTATTAGATTGCCCACCACCAATGCTAACCACGCTGTACTTTACGTGATTATCAATTGCAAGGCTATTTTGGTGTACCAAAAAATCATGCAAAAAAAAATTTGTTCAAGGCCAATAAAAAATTCCAATTACGTTAAAGTAAAATAAAATAAAAATAAATAAAGTAGCAAAAAAGGTTTTAGTGGATGCATGCAAAAGCCACTCGAAGAAATTGAGTTTATAAATACTTGTATTAGTCGCATCGTATAGTAAATAATAAAAAGAGGCGCTTTTTTAGTTTTCGTGCAGCTGAAGTGTTTAGTGCTTAAACGGGTTAAAGTTAGTTAAAAGAAAAATGATTAATTTGTTGGTCATACTCATGCGGCAACTCGGTATCTATGTATCGAAAATTTGTACGGGCTGTGGAAGAACGAGGTACAGCGGCAGCAGCAGCAACCAACGCTGTTGCCGAAGAAGTGACTGAATGAACATGACTATTGGAAGAAATGGAAGAGCGGGGTGGTCGGAATCCATTGTTAAATGAGGGTAAAACAATTTCGTCAGAGCTTCAAAAAAAATTATTTCAAAAACAGTAAAAAATAAAAAAGTTAAGTAAGTGAGGTTAGTCAACAAGTAAGAGATTGTTCTATAGTTTGATTTGAAGAGTCAGAAGTAAAAATTATGAGTAAAACGCATTATTTCCCTCGCCACCCCACACAAATGTAACAACAATTAAGTGCAATCCACACATAATAAAATATCACTGACAATAATTTAACTGTTCGTTAACTATTGACATCCTTTCCTTAAAAACACTGCACCCAGTGAATTGAATCCAACCACATACTTCAAAACCTCAACATAATTTTAAATTGAGTAATTCATTAAGAATTAATTATCTAGTAAAGTTAGCAAAATTTTGGTGAACATACTTTTGAGAAGTGTCTTCAAATCTGGAGGGGAAACGGGAGCCTCGTCCTTCCCCCGAGGAGTGAGAGTGGGATGGCTCTCTGGTGCGCTTGTGTCGTCGTTCTCTGCCTCCACCGCTACTGTTTTTCCAAGTCGAGTTAGGGTTACAAGAATTTTTGTAGAAGAGCACAAGACAAAATAAATACAAACCACACATTTCGTTAGTTTAGCCAATAACGTTAATAACAGTTTCCTATAAGTTTGTAAACACATATTATGTAGCTACTTTCTGGACACAATAACAATTTGCAGGCAGGACATTTAACAACTTTTGAAAACCACGATTAACACTTAATAAAATGGATTAATTTCGTTAGTGTTTTTAATTCAAGAACCTAACACTTTTTCTTCATCTCATTTACACTTGGAATTAGGAATTAGCAAATTAAATATTAATAAGGTTAATGTATGAATGTGGAACCTACTTGGCGTTCAGGCTGAGTGGAATTGTATCACCATCTCCATAGGCCGAGTAATATGTTTCACTGCAAGTAATCCCAGTAGTGCACCATGATATAATTACATTATGTAAAATTTGTACATTTTTTCTTTTATGTAAAAATTAGATTATTATTAGGATTTTATAAAAATGATCCCGAAGTATGAACAGCGTATATAGCAGCACAGCGCAGAGCACAAAAGCAGTAGTAGTGTAAAAAGTAAAAAATAATCTGCAAATTATGGGAGTCTGCAATGTAGAAAGTCAACGATGACGATTTTGACTATCTTAATATTAATAAATAAAATAAAATAATATCACAAACAAACACATACAAACATAACACACACAACATCACAAAAATTATATCACAAAGGTTTAAAGTTTTTTCTTTGATCGTGATATCTTCAATCAATCACCGGTCAAGTTGCAAACGCAAGGTACATGCGTACGGTACACACGGTATAGTGAGCGGACATAGAATATTAATTCGTTTAAAATAAAATTAGTTGAAGAAACCAATCACACAAAACTTGTAAAAATTAAAAGAAAAAAACGTTTGGACGCATATACGCAAACTCCGCGATTCTTTCTAAAATGTACGTACGTCTACTAAAAGTATATCTACCACTAAAACAATAACATATAAAACTAAGTATACCAAAATCAACTAAAACTAAATCTAAATTACAACAAAAGGGCTACAAAAATCTACGAGGAAAAATAAATTATTTTAATAGTAATATGACAATCTGCTGTTCAACGAGCATAATTCGTATTCGTACCTTTCATATCCAGCGTAACGGTACTTTCTGTAAAGTCTTGCCAGGTGGATGGCAATGATGATGAGGGGAATGAAGAGTAGGAGGATGCCAGTCAAAGAGAACCAAAAAGCTCCAAGTGGCGAGCCAATCTTATGGCAGAAAGTTGTCGTTGTTGCATTGAACGAATTGTAAAGTGGCTGACAATCACCCACAGAGTCCCGAATCGCCTTGTAGGTGAAGTTAGCGTAATCTTCAACATGTCGCACAAACTCTGACTCGAATTCTTTTGCTAGATCACGGACCTGTACAAGGAAAAAAGATTTTTAAAAATTCCTGTAAATACAACAAAAATCCTATGGATTTGATGTGACAGACGACATGAAATGATACTTGCCTGCTGTGTCGCTCCTGAATCCCGAAGACTCTGCTGTGCCCTCTCCGCTGCTTCCGCTACACCCTCCACTCTCGTTGCCAACTGCTTCTGTTGTTCAAACAGGAATTTCAAGCTGTCAATCGCGTTTCTCACTTCAGATAACATTGGAGTAAGCACACGGTCCTGAAGACTTTCCAAAATCAGAATTTCATTCTCCAGACGGCCTCTCACTTCCTTTGACATCCCATCACTTTCAGGATCTTCAATGGTATCGTTGAAACGACCTAAAGCGTTATGAGTAAATAAAATTCAGCAAGCAATTAAAAATAAACTTTTAATATTTCAAGTAAGCGGATTAATACACTAAACGATGTTCCATACCAATCAGTTCTTTCAAGTCGACAGAAACAATCGAATCTTCGAGTTGATTGGCGAAATCGTTGAACCTGACTTTGTTGATTTTACTGCGGGAGAATCTTGTCAACTGTTGCTTAGCCTCTGGAGTGAGGAACACGATTCCTTCGGTGGCATCATTTGGCAAGCTGACTTGATTAGCGAGGCGTCGTGCCTTCCGCTTGAATCTGTCTGCGAGCGCAGTAATGTTGTCAATGTCGTATACAGTGGAAAGACGCAGGGCTTTGTACGCGCTGGCTCCATTTTTACACTCGCGAATGATTTCAGTGTAAGCAGGAGTTTCATAGTCATAACGGCTGTTAATTTTCAGTCGAGGAATACGGAATGCATCTTCAGTTCTATTGTCAGCTTCATAAATCGCTTCACAAACCACTTGGGTCAGCGCTCCAGCGGCAAGAAAATGAACGAGGGCGACAGCCATCAGAATACCACCGGTGAGGAACATGAAAAATATTCCACTGCAACCAAAGTATAATTAAGCCAAGTCAGTTTATAGTGAATTTTCCAATTAGTTAATCTTAATGCTGTGACATATTTAAATTAATGAAAGTACCAATTCAAAAAGGAAGATCCTGTCTTGCGTGAGCAACATTCGTTCGAATATTCTGATCCTGGCTGTCGTCCACAAAATCCAATGAAAATTCCCAATGTCAATAGAGTAAAAATGAATGCGAGCGTGATGCAAACCCCAAGCACAGCGTAATATCTAAAAACACAAAACGAGATTTCAAAATTAACTTTAGTATACGCGATGCTTAATTATTGTAATTGTATCATTTTGTATATAATCATAATCGGCCATCCGCCCAGCTTTTTTAATTCTCCGCTAAATATCTTCAGAATTTTTCTTCATAAATATTGTGAATTGTGCATTTACTATTTAAACACGTTTTGCCTATACACGTACGTTATTATTGAGCTAACTGCAATTTTATATTTTCTTAAAGCGTTACATTGTAGATCGTAAAATTTGATGGTTCTCCTTGAAACATTTTTTTCTTCTAAAATCTTCTGCAGAACCTTTCATTCCAGCAGAGATTCACATCGCACATTCATCATTGCTTCTAATTTCAACTGTCAGGCTCCGTTAAGACTCGCACTTTGCGTTTACGCAAGGATACACACGACTGCGCTAACTAACAACATTAAATAATTTGGTGTATCATGAGGCTCGGTTTGTTTGTTTGCAGCACGAACCAAACAATAATAACGTACAAAACGAAATGTTTTTTCCTGGTTTTTCAAGAAGTAATTGCAAACTTTTAGTTTTATTTGCCTAACAATAAAAATCATTAGTTTTTTCTCTTCATTCTAACTCACCCGTATGGAGCATACTTCTTGATGACAATCTCTGACTCCTTCACGTGATCCCTATACTGATCCACTGGAACAGAAGTGAGCGCTTTGGACAAGGATTGCGCAATGCCTGCCAACTCTTTGCCCGTGTCATCAATCACAGCCTTGATTTCTGGGAGGACGGGCTCGACCTCCGTTTTTATGCGAATGCCCAAGTCGTTAAACGCACGTTTCCCATCCTCAATCGAACGGCGGACATCTGTTCCAAGCAACTCACGGAGCTCACGAAGGATGTCCGTCATGTTTGGCAGCTATTCACAACAATGAACATCCAAAAATTATTTCATCGCCATTTTTATTATGTAAGATAACGATAATAATTTTGTATAGCAAAAAATTAAATTAGCCATAATATAATTTTTCATGAAATGATATAAATGGGCAGAGATAACAAGACTTTGTATTTCGTCTTCAAGTCAATAAGCCACATATCTATAACGAGCCACTATGAATACAACCCGTGCAACAACCAAACCAACTCAAAGTGTCTACTAAGTACTAGTACTTTACTCTAGATACCAAACCAAAACCAACGCTAACGTGCGTAACATAATACATTCCAAAGAGTTTTTCAGACAAGAGCAAATTAGCCAAGAATCCACAAACATTTTCATTAACTCACCTTCGGGTAGTATTTAGCCAAAGCCTTCATCCCAAAAACATTTTATGATAATGAGCAGCGAAAGAGAGGAGAAAAAAGAGAAGAGAAAACATTAAATTTTTTCTCTATTTGTATTTTCTAATTTTTCGTTTAGTTCGCTAAGCAAAGGTACTTTTATTATTAAATGACCATAGAAGGATTGGAGATTGTTAATTAAAGAAAGCTCACGACGTTTCAGTAAATGTGAAAAGTCAAGAAGAGGACAACGAACACATCATCATCGTCATAATTAACTTTTAGCTTGAAAAAACGTTAATCAGTTGATAATATTAAAATACTGCCGACTGCCGTCATGTCAGTTCATCAACATTGCAAAAGAACACAGCAATCCCATTACGTATCTAACCAACCCATCTTTGCTAGCCACCCACAACAAAGCATTTTTGTTCGGTTCGTTCGAGTGTACACGTAAAATGTCATTGACATCTGCCATTTTTTCCTTTAGGTATATATCTGTGGTGGTGTCTTGTATGATTAGTAATGTCGTCTTTTATAGGCTTATAAATATTTCTGTTCATGTTGATTAAGGATTATTTTATTTATGATTATGATTTATGAATAAAAAAGGATTCGTCGGCTGCACTTTTTACTTACATTTTGGAAATCATTCTGCACCCGAAGGCTTCGTACTTCTGGCATGGTCTTCAGCTCTTCGCATTTGCTCGTGTCGCACTGCTCCAAAAGAAGGAGCAGTCGATTCTTCGTGTCCGCCAAACCAGTTTGTAAACGATCCGCTTTCTTCTTCAAACTCCGCGAAATTTTTTCCACATTCATCACATTCTTTTCAACTTCTTCCACAGTGTCCACAATATCCGTCAAGTTATTCAGAGCTTGAGCCCCTGTAGGTAAATAACGACAGATTTTTTTCAGGAGGAAGCTTTCACATATTATGTCATAAAAATCGGGCCCAACGGAACCCACCTACCGAAGTGAATTACTAATTAAATTGACTTACCAGTTTTGCGTGAAAGTCCGTTTTTGATTATCTCACCGCTCTCTGTTGACAACATTGAAATGCAACACATTCATTAGTAACATGAGAATTAACATGTCAAAAATATTCAAAGCACATTTCATAAAAAATGCTAAATGACGCACCCTCTAATGGTGTTTAAAAAAACGAGCATATTGGGAACTTTTACAAATTATTTTTCATTGCATCATTCATTCTACAACATACACGGGTATAATGGTAAAATACCATTGTTTTATGGTTTTGGTGCAGTGAACAAAACCCTTAAGTCACTCAACCCGAATCTTTTTCTGGTAGGTAAAAAACCGCAATTTATCCGTTTTTACTCTATTTCTGGTAAGGTAAGACAGAAAGAAATGTGTTGTTGTAAATGCTGCATTGATTAACCACCGCGGTCACGGTGTACGAACTTTTATTATGCAATTCCCTTTATTTTCCCGTCTCTCTCTACAATATTTCAAAGTAACAGACAGCCGACTAACAAAAACTGCCTTTCTTGGACCATATGCTCAGGCAACATTATGCTTTTGTAGAAATAAATAAATTTTAAAACTGCTTCCTTCCTGTTAATCCTAAACTCTAACTTTGCTTCCTCCATCGAACAAGAAGGAGTCATTGTCTTCAGCTGAGAGAAACAAGTTCCACTCAACTCAACCTAAACCTTCACCTTGTTCAGCCACTTTACCGCAACTGCAAATCTAAACTGCCAGCATTCAGGAAATAAATTATATAAAAATCGTTATTATGGCATGGAGCGTTTTTATCTAGGAAATAAAAGGCGACAACGAAAAACAAAGCGAACTGCCTCTTTTCTTTCTCTCACGATTTCACAATCTTATAAAATATAATATGCCCATATTGTTGGCTTCATGCTGATTTATTTCAGTTTTACAAGAAGTATTTGCAATGCAAGACTAATGCTTTTCAATTCCACCCCAGATTTATTGCTACAATGCGTCGGTGATTACTTAAGAAATATGATAGGGTTGTGCTGTTGAAATTATAGCGGAGCCGGAAATGTGAAGATGCATCAATTTCAACAACGACAAACTGACGATTTTATAGCACCGTCATCGTATTATGTGTGTCCGTATTAGTGCCAAAAATGGGTTGAACTCAACTTACGATCAAGAATGTGATTGAGAGTAACGCTAAGTTGATCATAGTTGTCCTTAAAAAGGGCGTTGATTTGTCGATCCGTTGTGTTCAAGTAGAGGTCCGCGTCTTGCAGTGAATTGTCTACATCCTCTGGCATCCGCTCCACGCTGGCACGCATTTGCTCGTTGGTCACAAAACAGCACACTAGTCCAAACCTATTTTTTAAAATTACATTTCAAAATTAAACAATCATTTCATTTCCAGAATTTTCGAATTGCAATTAATGATTCAATCTTTATGCAATTTTAATATAACAGGAAGATAGGAGGAATACAAATCTCTACATAGTTTCATGGCCAGTCACTGACATTTTGATTATCGACAACGATGATGAGAATGATGTCAGCTAAAAATATGCAAGTCATCATTTATTGTTTGACACGAACTACGAAGAAAGGAAGAATTTTGTGAATTCTAATTTTAGATACAAACTTCCGAAATTAATTAAGCTCATATGCAACTATGCAAATCTATATCAAAGCTGATTTCAATTCACTGTATAATGCCTTGTAGCCAGCTCATCATCATCAAGTCATCAACTCTTCGAACTGATTTCAGTACGTAAAAAGACTAGCATGGAGCTAAAAAGAAAAATGGAAAAGCTATAGTAATTTGGCCTTGGATATAATTCTCATCTCAACAAGAATTCTTTTGGTTGGAGGAACTAAACTGAAACTGAACCGTTTGGTCTTGGACCAAACTGTGCGGGTGAGATAACACAAGCGCAAAATATTTTACACGCTGACATTCATTAAATTAAACTTGTAGCAAGACAAAAACAACAGTTTCGTACTTAATTTAGATTCTCACATGCCTTGCCGCCTGCAGCCAGTTCCAATATAAGCTCTTTTACTCGATTATGTTAGCAAAGGAAAATATTACGAAATAACCTGAAAAGGTACTCACTAATTCTAGACGGTCACAGAGGAGCAAAATAAATTGCAATTTACTCATGATCCAGTTGACCTTGAACTTAAACTTGATTCCCCCAACTCATCTACAGACTCACAAATCTACTCTTATGTAATTCAAAGAACAACAAAGTGAAAAGATGCTTCATGCTTCTCTGTAAGCTTACAATTCGCATACCACACTTTTTACTTCAAAAGAATATTGTAGCCGAGATGAGCTTATTTTGATAGTATCATGATCGTATCATCATGAAGCCTCCATCGCGTTAAGCCGATAAAGACAACTTTTAAAATTCTCAACAAGTCTCACTTTGACTCACGCAGAGAAGACGAACAGGAAAAAATGCAATCTATTATTAATGTCATTCTACTACAAAAAGTCAAAAGTCCGCCGATTCGATGAGATGAAAGCCATGTCATGTATTTCTAAAATCCTTTAGCAAGAGGCGATTTTTAATGCATCAGGATCATATCATTCATATCATGTAGGCATCAATGCTTTTGGTTAGGTTAGGGTTGTTCCTTGTCTTGTTCGTGACTTGTCTTGCAAAAAAATCAGAAAACCAATAAAAGTGAAAAGCGAGTGAGTCAGTGTGATGCAGCTTCAAAGAGATAAAATAGCCTTGGATGTTCGACCAAAAAATGACGACAAGGCGATCAATACCAATTTCCAATTCAAAACCACCTACGATAACAACTTAAGGCAGTGTTTTATTTGATAAGCCATAAAATATCAAATCGAACCATTAAATGAAACCGATTGTGGTGTTAGTGGCGATACAAAGAGAAAAGGAAACAAAATCAAACTTACATGAAAACAACAATCAAAGTGGCAAAGAGAATGCCACAGCTGGTCCTTTTGCACTTGTCCCTCTTGCGCTCCAACTGAAAAATCATTTATTTATACGGTAATAAGACTTGTTTCCGCTCACCCTCAACATAGCAGAATGTGAAACTATCTAGTAAAAAAGAACCTTGGCAGCCATGAGATCTTCGGGCTCGTCCCCCTTCCCACAACACCGGCAGCAGCAGCTATCATCTCCACAACAGCACTTGGCGAAACACCAACAAATGCCCCATAGGCTTAACACTAGAATAAAAATAAGTCCCCCGACGATCACTCCAAGGGGCCTTAAAAATGAAACATGATTATGCTGAATTCTGCAATTTATTCTTGTATTTATTAATTGGCTTAATTCAGAAGGTAATTGTGGTTGGTTATTATTACCCTGCATTGTCCCACGTCAGAGCCTCCCAGTCGATGCTTGCGAGATCCGGTATTTCAGTATAGTTTGATGTAGTTGAGCCCATACTCAAGGTATTGGTCGTACGTGGGGAAAATCGCGTTCAGGGTTAAATTGGAAATTAAATAAACCACTTGCATCCCCGCAGCATTAAAATCATACGAAGACTTCCACTCATTGTCCGACATATTCGGCAAGAAAAAGTCTATCGACTGTTGCGACTGCGAGTTTATCGTGGGGGAGGCAGCCTCCATCGACGAACCTCCGTCACTGATAATTTCAGTCTCCATGTTGATTATTCTTTAACTCCACCGATAATGGCCGAATAACCGTTACCCTTCCTTCCTCTTCCTCTCCCCGTACTTTATTTTTATAGCTCGATCGTTTTCAGAGTCGGTCGTCAATTACTGCCTCAGAGGAGTAAAATAATTGCCACTTCACAAACAATCACTATAATTTTATAACTTACTCATGCTCAAGTTTAAATAAACAAAAAGCATAAAAAATTCATCCATTTACATTCACAGTTTTCTCTTCGTTTTTCTTTCTTTACGTCGCACCAAACACAAACAGAAAGTTCATTTATATCCGTTCCGTTAGTTAAAATTCTTCTTCCGGGTCTATCCTCTTTAGTTTTTCTGCATAGACACAAAAACACGGAGCCAAACTGCCAAACCCCGAAGAAAAAAGTTGGTCGAATGAAAGATGAATCACGTCTCACTCAGCTTCAGCATCCATCTACAGACTCTAATCTTCAGAGAACCACCGACATTTTGAGAAAACGTGCTGCAAAAACAAAAACGACTCAACTTTTTTAATGGTTCAACATCAATTCAATCAATCCATTGCGTCTGTAGAACTTTGAGTTGAAAAACACTTCTTTAGAGTGGATTGGAATATTGGAATTGGAAAGTAGACACAGACGTTTTTTTTTTTGTTTAATTGAACTTTGCAATTTTCTTGGTTTCGGTTAGTTTACCTACCTTCACAATCGCCAATCACTGGATTGATGTTTGGTGTGGTGCACAACTGACGAGGTTGTCGGTTCAGAACAAAAAACTCAAATAAAAGTTGGAGTTGAAAGACAAAAAGCTTTTCCTTGGTTTTGCTAATTAGGAGTGTTTTTTCAGCTGGGTACTTTACTTCAACTAACGACGACGATAATGACTCTCGAAAAATAATGGAACTGCCTGCTGTTCCTG